>APFE030258839.1:0-18603 GCA_000404065.3 Pinus taeda
CGCCTTTTGACCTTTACAGGGGTACGCACCCAACCTTTAGCTTACAGAGCGTACAAGTACGTAGGTATAGTGTATTTGGAGTGCGTACACGCAGGCAAGGTAGAGAGAACCTGCGTACCCAGAGATAAACATGTTTTCAAGTGACTTTCTCTCTCTTTGAAGTTTTGACATGAAGAGCAGAGGTATGGGGCTTGACAAAGAGGACAATGTGGCTATTGATGAGGCCACATAGATTGCAGATAGCTAAGGTGACAAATTTCAGTGTAACAGGGAGCAAGCCATGAAAGAAGAGATGGACTCCTTAGCACATAACCAGACTTGGGACTTAGTCAAGTTTCCTACAGGTAAAACAACATTGCAGAATAAATGGGTTTACGAGTTTAAGGAAGAAGATGGAGATAGAAAAAGGTATAAAGCTAGACTTGTGGTGAAATGGTTTGCACAGAAAAAGGGTATAGACTTTGATAAGATATTTTCTCCTGTTGTGAAAATGACTTCAATCAAAACTATTCTATGTCTAGTAGCTGCTGAAGATTTACATCTTGAGCAGTTATATGTAAAGATACCCTTTCTCCATGGGGATTTGGAGGAAGAGATATATATGCAGTAGCCACAAGGATATGAGGTAAAAGGGAAGGAGAAACTACTACGCAGGTTGAAGAAGAGCTTGTATGGCTGAAAACAGGATCCAAGGCAGTGGTATCTAAAATTTGACAGGTTTATGTCTGAACAAGGTTATACTAGATGTCACTTTGACCATTGTGTTTAGCTCAAAAGGAAAAATGATGGAAACTATATTATATTGTTATTGTATGTAGATGACATTCTTGTTGCAGGTTTTAACATGAAGGAAATAAATGTGCTCAAAAGGAAATTGCAAAACTTTTTTGCAATGAAGGTTTTGGGTGTTGCAAAACAAATCCTTGGTATGAGAATAGCTAGAGACAGGAAGAATCACAAATCAACATTGTCTCAAAGTGAGTACATAGAAAAGGTGTTGAAAAGGTTTAATATGCAAAATGAAAAACTAGTTGGTATACCTTTGGCTAGCCATTTCAAATTAAATAACGAGGCGTGTCCCAAGAATAAGGAAGAAATGGCTCATATGTCTAAAGCTCCATATGCATTAGCAGTTGGAAGCTTAATGTATGCAATGGTCTGCATAAGTCCAGATATTGCACATGCAGTGGGAGTTGTAAGCGGGTACATGAAAATCGAGGAAAACAACATTGGATGGCGGTGAAATGGATTCTCAGGTATTTGAGAGGCACCAAAAATCAGGCATGATGCTTGGTGGTTCAAACATTTCTCTACAGGGATATGCTGATGCAAATATGGCAGGTGACAGAGATAACAGGAGGAGCACTACAAGATATGTATTTACTTTAGGTGGAACAGTTGTCAGTTGGGAATCAAAACTCCAAAATGTTCTTGCACTTTAAACAACAGAAGAAAAGTATGTTTCTGCTACAGAGGCTGGTAAAGAAATGATTTGGTTACAAAGGTTTCTGGATGAATTGGGTAAAAAGCTAGAGTTGGGAATGTTATACAGTGACAGCCAAAGTGCCATACATCTTGCAAATTGTTAGGACTCCATATTGTCTACTTTTAACCTTGTATTTCGTCATTATGTTACCCTCTTTAGCTCATAAGTTGAAACCCTTGATAACATTTTGACCTAATTATTCCAAAGGTATGAAGTAACTCTCCTCATTGCTATATGTTTAATTATTCAACACATATTCATGTTATCTTTATAATTAATCTTTGGAAGTTGACTAAGTCGCTGAAAATTGTCGAAACTATTCAAAGTCTACATAATTATAATTCACAGTTGCTGAAACACTGGAAACAGCAACTGTGCAGTTGCTGCAACACTAGAAACAGCAACTGACTAAAGCGGGTAAAACCTCATTATGCAATGGCTGAAACGGAAATTGCCTAGCGGGAGTAGTAACCATCTGAAGCTGGCAGAACTATACTTTGCAGATGCTGACACAGCACGATCAGCAACTGTCCAAAACTGGAAAAACACAGTTGCAGATGCTGGAACACCAGGAACAACATGAGAACTTCAAGGGAACAGTTGAGATTTACCAAATCGACAACAATGATGAAACAACCAAGGACAGTATGAGGATCTCAAGGAGACGGTTGAGGTTTACCAGCTTTTCAATAGCAAAAGGATCTGATTAACGAAGGATGACAAAGTTACACACTGTTGTAACAACATGCTGTAACAAGAATTGATTTCCTATTTTTGTACAAAAGGGTCAAACTGAATGAATAATGACAATCTATTGTAATAGATGTCTCCTCTATAAAGAGGGGACATCTACATTAGAAAGGGGGAAGAGAACCAGTTGTAACAGGAGTATTGTAGTGTAGAGAAAGTCTGAATCCTTATTGTAATTTGACATTTTGGCAGATGAATAAAGCACTGCTCTGAGCATTTTAACTTAGCATCTGTGTTCCGGGGAATCTTGTGAGAGGGACAGGGCCCACCTTCTTCACAAGATTCACCCATTTCTTTTCTGTTAAGTGTGTGTGTGATTTCTGTGTATCTCTAGCATTGCTTTTGATATTTTCCTTTTGCTGATACTCTGTTTTCTTAATCGATTGGCGCTGTGAAAGAGTGTGTCACCGATGATTAGGATTTGCAGTGTGCATTGGTAAATTGGTTACAAGGGCAGGTGCTGAACATCCTTACTTTGAGGATAGGGTCCTGGTCCTCTATTACAAAACAACCATCATTTCTTTCTCCAGACTTGTTACCTTTAGTTAACTTTTTTCATTTCATTTCTGCAATAGATCATAGCTGTTGTAACACAGAGTAAGGGTTTGATAGAAAGTAGATTTGCTTATACTACAACCTTTAATGCTTTTAGAATTGATTGCATACAGTACGAGGTCACCTTTGAAACAAAAGGACTTTCCCGGGTTGACAATTTAATGTGGTACTCGACTGTTTAATTAATAAATGATTCAAGCAGCCAACATTTTGGCGCCGTTGACAGGGAAGGCGACTAGAGATTTTAAAGGCATTAATGATTTTCCTTTAGAATAATAGGTGCATGAGAGGACGCAGGAAACATAACTTTACAGGCGGCAAAGGCACAGGAGGAGGAAGTAAAACTTTCATTGACGAGATCATTTCAAAAGCCGATACATCCCAGAGGACAAGTTCCCGAAGGCCTCAAATCCAGCATTCCTCCCAAACAGATCACCAGACGGAGGAAGTACTAGGACCTGAAAGGAAGCTGGAAACACCAGAGCACGTTGAGGAACTGGTAGAAGAACCTAAAGAAATAGAAGATACTGAAGATAGAGCAAGCGATTCAGGAAAAAGACCAATGGAGGATAACAGAGCGGAAGGAAGGGGAGAAAACTCACTCTCCACCCTGGAGTTTCCGATTGGGGATCTCCCAAGAGGAACAACCCCTATGAAGAACATTCCACCTGCAACACTACCTAATTTTCATGGGTTATCCTCTTAAGACCCTGATGAGTTCCTCTTTGAATTTGATATACTATGTAGGAGTTATTATTATGTAACTCCTGCTTAGAAATTAAAACTGTTTCCAGCAACATTGAAAGGGAATGCATTAATGTGGTTTATGAGCTTAGGAGCTCAGGTAATCACTACTTGGGATCAGATGAAAGAAAGTTTTCTGGCCAAATATTAGGATTACTGCCAAACAAGAGAAAGGAAGGAAGAATTGTTTAAAATGGTTTAGAAGGAGGATGAGAATCTGGAGGACTTTGTATAAAGACTACAGTATAATCTGCATCGATCTGATCATCCAACTATGAGTAAGGATATTCTAAAGACAATACTGCTAAAAGGGGTACGAGATGACTGCTTGGACATGCTGAATATGCTTGCAAAAGGGGATATTTCCAAAGAACCATTTGATGAGATTGTCAACCTCTATATGAGATGTTCCAGAGGAGCAGCAAGCAGACCAAAAAGCAGGGACAGTATATACTCAAGAGTCCAGAAATCAAAAAGTGGAGGAGCAACACGAGCCGAAATAGGTAACTTACTTGAAGAATTTAAAACTGAAATGTTAAGCTCTTCTGCTTCACAAATTGATGCCTTGTAGGTCAAAAAGAAGCAGGCAGAAGCAGAAGCTGCTCTAGCTATTTTCTATTCTAAATGCAGAAAGAAGCACCCACTGAGGGAATTCCCATTGGACAGGGTACCAATTTTCACTATTTGTGAAAAGGACCATGAGACTCAACAATGCCCTTCTTTGCTAGGAATAAAGGCAACACTGCAATCAACTGAAGAGGAAGCTGAAACAGTGTACCTGATGACACAGAGGAGGCAATGGAAACCACAAAGACAAGATAAGACTTTTTGGCGCGCAACTAAAGGTAAATGTAAAGGTACGCATGTTTAAGTGTGGATATTAAATTATAGTTAATGTGGAGATGTTGATACGACTGCCAAAATCATTGTACTACCAATCAAATCATTCAGCCGTAGCTTTGGGCGGATTACCAAAAAATTGTAATTATTTCATAACATGTCAATCACCGCCATCCTTAGTCCTCGCGGTAATATCTAAAAGTCACCTCGTCGTGTCATATCCTCATTCATAACGGTTTACTCTGTCTCAAACTCGGCAAATCGGCTCTGCATTGTGTATTTTCACTGAACCAGTAGCTATGGGGCGAAATCTGATTACACATGAACCTGGCACAATAGCACTACTGGAACTCTACCCAGAGGCTTACCAAATTTTCCTGCAAGTAGGATGGGTAGACTATTTTAGAAAACTTCCGGATTTCAATACACAACAAGTTCTGGAGTTCACATGCAACTTAAGAGAAGGATTTTCCATTGTCCAGGGAGTGCAAATCCCAGTAACAGAAGAAGTCGTAGCCCAAGTTTCCGGGTTACCAACCAATGGCACGCGCTGGTTTAGTAGAAAACATCTTATTCTAAATGCGCAACAAGACTTTCTCCTACCAGGCGAGCATGTGGAAGCCAAAGGTAGAGGGGTCGCACTTCAGTCACTGCCCCCACCATAGCCAAAGGTTGCAGAGTTCATTAAGCAATATTTGACTTGCGAAGGTCGTTACCAGGTAATTTAACAACACGACTTCGTTTTGCTAAATCATTTGAGGCATGGTCAGTTAATAAACATGCCCTATTATCTATTGGGTTGTCTAAAAAATATGTCACGTTATACTGTAAAAGAAAAGAATCCACTCCTTTCCTTGAAACATCATTTCTTAGCCCAAATCCTAATAAATAGAGGCTTTGCTCTAAACCACCCACCCCCCTCATTATTCCTCTCCAACAAATAGAAGAAAATCCTTAGCAATCAGAGGAAATTCCCCAACAATCAAAGCAAATATCCCAGGAAATTCCCCAACAATTAGTAGCAGAAACACCCCTGCAGAGGACCCCATCCCCCAATGAAGCTCAACCATCCACCCCCATGCTTCATATCTCCACTAACGACTCTGATGATAATACTCCCATCACCTTTCTTAAAATAAAAAAGCAGCAAAAAATTGAAACTCCACAAAAAAGGAGAAGAATCGAGGCTTCAGTCAAAGCAGCTGCTATTCCTGATAGTTCCCCCATTCTGAAGGAAAGTGGCCGAAAAAGTAAAATTACTGATTTTCCTGCTTCTTTACCGAGGCAACGAACACGGTCATCTATAGCAATTAAACCCACTAGCCCCATTATCCCCAATTCTCCACCCATCCTCCTAAGATCCTGCATTCCAACCATTCCTGAGCATTCCCCTTCCTCACCCTCTGGGGCTGAGATGCAGAGCATTGACAGTTTTGTGACATTATTTTTTGAGGCAGCTGTTACACAAGAACCAGCTACCGAAAAATCCAAAGTAGACACCCAAGGTGATATTGGGCGAGTAGCTATTACACAAGAACCAGCCACTGACCCAACAGGTGACACACAAGAACCACCTGTTGCGGATGCAAATGATCAAATGGATGCGGAACAACGATCCCTTCCTCCACCAGAACCTGCAGTTACACGAGCTCTACCTACCATAGCCTCCCTGTAGGAAAAAATTGAGTTTCTAAAATCTCAAATTAAGGATTATCAGCATGAGATAATAATAGTTAAAGAAGCCTATCAAAATGAATACAATATCCACATCCTAGCATGGGTAGCGTCTGTAACCGAAAAGATTCAATACAATGAATATATGTGCAGTGAGTGTGGTGAGCTTTACACTCAAGCAGGATACAAGATAGTTCAGGTTCCAATGACTGGAGCTAATCCACAGCCTTCTGTTGTTGTAATAAAAACAGAACAACCTGTTGTTACACAAGAACCAGCGGGTTCTCCAAGAGTTGCAGAAGAAGAAACAGAACAACCTGCTGTTACACAAGAACCAGCAGGTTCTTCAAGAATTGTAGAGGAGGACATAGAACCACCCCGACCTACCCAAACTAGTATAGAACATAAATATTTTACTGATGCCTATACACAGACTGAACCCCCCTGTGTCAGCAATGCTCACACTGAGACCTCTAGTTTTCAAGAACTAAAGGACACATGGAGAACATAATATGAGCTTTCACAAGGGAAGGCATTCCAGCAGCAAAAGTCAATCTGGTTCAGCTATGCATACAAAAATTGGGATGCACTTGGACAGTCTCAAGCTCAACATAAAGAAAATAAGAAATTAAAAGCTAGGTTGTCCTATATCTTCGATTTGGTCCAGAGGGTATTTGCTACAAGAAAACCCTCTTTTAATTATGCAGTATTTTTGAGAGAACACTTAGCGTTCATACAAATAAAGGCAATCAGAGATGGAAGACCCTACCAAGTTGCTACACCTGATCAATTTATTGAAACATTCATAGAAGCACCAAATAATGATCAAAACTTGCTCTGTGAACTCTATCTTCACAATGAGGCCATGCCTGAAGATAGAGTGATGAATATACTCCCTATTGTTGGTGATATCCAAATAAGAGCCTTCATCTCTTTCCTAGCCAATCAACTTACTTGGAAAAATGATTTTATGTCAGCAACACACAATGAGCATAACTGCCTTCTCTGGATTCGAAATGAACCACAGAATGCAGCCACCTTCATTGCACAACATCAACAAAATCTGAGTAAACCAGGGATGGTTGATCACATGAGGAAACTACAAGCAGCAGTCTTGCAGGACTACCAACATTATGTGAAAACAAAGGGAGCATTGGCCATCAAAGCAAACAATTTATTTTGGGAACATTGTCCGAAAGAGAGATATGAATATCATCGTTACAATCCCCTCAATATTCAGGTAGCAATTTCACGCATACCTCATTATGTCAGATGTATGGAACAATGTGTTGAAAGGTGGATTGGTTACCGTTTTCATTTCCCTCTCTTGTGGTTACCTGGTCAGCAATATAAGGCTCATTATAAACTGACCAAAAAGGAAGAGGTGGCAGCATGGCAGCAATTACAGAGTGTCTATGGGTTCAGAAACAGATCTGATAACACCTTCTTTAGCTACTGTATCAGCAACTTACACTCTTCATCCCAGTATTCCGACTCAAATTTAGATTAAATGTTGCATGAGGACATGCAACCCTTTCAGTTGGGGGGGATGTTAGGACTCCATATTGTCTACTTTTGACCTTGTATTTTGTCATTATGTTAGCCTCTTTATCCCATAAGTTGAAACCCTTGATAACATTTTGACCTAATTATTCCAAAGGTATGAAGTAACTCTCCTCATTGCTATATGTTTAATTATTCAACATATTCATGTTATCTTTATAATTAATCTTTGGAAGTTGACTAATTCGCTGACAATTGTCGAAACTATTCAAAGTCTGTAGAATTATAATTCACAGTTGCTGAAACACTAGAAACAGCAACTGTACAGTTGCTGCAACACCAGAAAGAGCAACTGACTAAAGCGGGTAAAACCTCATTTTGCAATGGCTGAAACAACAATTGCCTAGCGGGAGCAGTAACCGTTTGAAGCTGGCAGAACTATACTTCGCAGATGCTGACACAGCACGATCAGCAACTGTCCAAAACTGGAAAAACACAGTCGCAGATGCTGGAACACCAGGAACAGCACAAGAACTTCAAGGGAACAGTTGCGATTTACAAAATCAACAACAATGATAAAAAAACCAAGGACAGTACGAGGATCTCAAGGAGACGGTTGAGGTTTACTAGCTTTGCAACAGCAAAAGGATCCGATTAACGAAGGATGACAAAGTTACACATCGTTGTAACAACATGCTGTAACAGGAATTGATTTCCTATTTTTGTACAAAAGGGTCAAACTGAATGAATAATGACAATCTATTGTAATAGATGTCTCCTCTATAAATAGGGGACATCCACATTAGAAAGGGGGAAGAGAACCAGTTGTAACAGGAGTATTGTAGTGCAGAGCAAGTCTGAATCCTTATTGTAATTTGACATTTTGGCAGATGAATAAAGCACTGTTTTGAGCATTTTAACTTAGCATATCTATTCCAAGGAATCTTGTGAGAGGGAAAAGGCCTACCTTCTTCACAAGATTCACCCATTTCTTTTCTGTTAAGTGTGTGTGTGATTTCTGTGTATCTCTAGCATTTCTTATGATATTTTCCTTTTGCTGATACTCTGTTTTCTTAATCGATTGGCGCTGTGAAAGAGTGTGTCACCGATGATTAGGATTTGCAGTGTGCATTGGCAAATTGGTTACAGGGGCAGGTGCTGAACATCCTTATTCTGAGGATAGGGTCCTGGTCCTCTATTACAAAACAACCATCATTTCTTTCTGCAAACTTGTTACCTTTAGTTAACTGTTTTCATTTCATTTCGGAAATAGATCATAGCTGCTGTAACATAGAGTAAGGGTTTGATAGAAAGTAGATTTGCTTATACTACAGCCTTTAATGTTTTTAGAATTGAGTGCATACAATACGAGGTCACCTTTGAAACAAAAGGACTTTCCCGGGTTGACAATTTAATGTGGTACTCGACTGTTTAATTAATAAATGATTCGAGCAGCCAACACAAATAACTCTGCATTTCATTCCAAGACTAAACATATACAGCTCAAGTATATGAAAAAAGAGCAATATCACCTGAACCACTTCTGCAGGCTCAAAGCTCAGCCTCCTTCTGGATCCGTCCCGCCTCAAGCCTCTAGTAGGTCACCTTCCAATACTCACTCCAAGATGTCATGACTAAAGAATGAACATCAAATCACAAGGAAACAAGGGTTTCCTGTACAAGATGGGGGAAGTGCAGAAGGCACAAGGGTCTTCAGACCTGATCAGGGGGGAAAAACTCAGTATAATAACCTTGCTCTATGATCTCTCCTCCCTTAGGCCTTCCCCTTTGATGTCTTTTTATACCAATTCCAAAGTAGTTTTTTAGTTAGGAATTGGTTGGGGACAGTTGAGGCCACGGGCACTAACAGGTGATCAGCAGGTAAAACCCGCGATCTCCGCCCGAAAATAAAGAGTTTTATATTTTTTTAAGTGTTTTAATACATATACGCGGGTTGGGTATGTATGAACCCGTGTATACACGCGTTTAACTCAGGGCCAATGTCGCGTACAAGGGAATAAAACACTGTTTTTTTTAGATTTGGGACCAGGTCTGGAAGGAGGGGTTGCCCTAGGCCATGAGTGCAGCATCACAAACCATAATAGTGAGATTTGGAGCTATAACAAGGATGCCAAATAATATGTCAAGATATGTGATAGTTTTCAAAGGATGGGGAAACATGTCCAATTCAATGAAATGCCTCTACAACCATAGGTACTAATAGAGCCCTTTGAGAAATGTGCTTTATATTTTGTTGGTTCTATTAGCTCTCCATCCAAGTAAAAGAGGTGCATTCTTTTTTCCACAGATTATGTTACTAAATGGGTAGAGGCTAAGCCTTTAAATTTTGCTAATAAAAATATTGTTGTTACATTTATTTTTGAAGATATTTTCACTCGTTTTGGTGTACCAAGAGAAATTATAACAGATTAGGATGTGCATGATCTAGGTGGACATTGGTGGCCACCTGCCAAGTCCACTTGGGCCCCCACCATTGTTTCTCTCAGCATTTTTAGTTTCCTTAATTGTAGCACAACTTACTATTTTTAGTAGTTTTTCGGGTCCTGAACTTCCGGAGCCGTTTTGAGGCCCTAAAAGACGTTTTTTTAGGAAAATTGGGAGCAACATGGGTCCATGGACTACTCTTCCCAAAGTTGTAGTTCTAAGATAGATATTTCTAACGAGATATTGTGCACGTCAAACGGAGATCATATGCCAAAGTTACGACCCCGGGAAGTTGATGTACCAATTTACCCAAACAGGGCCCACAGTTTGCGTTTCATCTTCTAGGGTTATGTTTTTGGATGTTTAAGGTTTTCCATTGTTTCTCAACAATAAATAGGCCTTCGCGCCTCATTGTAAGACAGTTTAGAGGCATGTAGCTGTCACATCTCTTCTCAGAGATAAGCTACCATCGCCCTAGCTGGTTTATTCCATTTCTGTTTGTAAGCATATTTCAGTATTTTACAGTAATGAAATGAAGTATTATTTCCGCTGCATATCTGTCTTTATGGTTATCTTTGTAATTTGTTACGTTCCTGTTTAAATCTGAATTTAAACAGGAACGCAACAAATTACAGAGATAACCATAAAGACAGATATGCATCAGAAATAATACTTCATTTCATTATTGTAAAATACTAAATATGCTTACAAACAGAAATGGAAATAAACCAGCTAGGGCGATGGTAGCTTATCTCTGAGAAGAGATGTGACGGCTACATGCCTCTGAATTGTCTTACAATGAGGCTCGAAGGCCTATTTATTGTTGAGAAACAATGGAAAACCTTAAAAATCCAAAAACCTAACCCTAGAAGATGAAATGCCAAACTGTGGGCCCCGTTTGGGTAAATTGGTACATCAACTTCCTGGGGTCGTAACTTTGGCATATGATCTCCGTTTGACGTGCACAATATCTCGTTAGAAATATCTATCCAAGAAATACAACTTTGGGAAGAGCAACATCGGTCCATGGACCCATGTTTCTCCCAGTTTTCCCAAAAAACATCATTTAAGGCCTCAAAACAGCTCCAGAAGTTCAGAACCCGAAAACTGCTAAAAATAGTAAGTTGTGCTACAATTAAGGAAACTGAAAATGCTAAGAGGAACAATGGTGGGGGTCCAAGTGGACTTGGTAGGTGGCCACCAATGTCCACTTAGATCAGCACAATTCAAATCCATGCTTGTTCAGAATATCATGGAGCAATACAAAATTAGACATCACAAATCCACTCCATATCATCCATAAGCCAATGGACAAGTGGAATCCACAAATAAAGTTCTTAAAGGTATATTAACCGAGACTATGCATCTACATCGAAAGGATTAGGTGGAAATACTTCTAGAAGCACTGTGGGCATACCAAACCACATGGAGAAATACCATTGGACATACTCCTCATGATCTTGTGTATGGAAAGCAAGTTATACTTCCTATTGAATTCCAAGTGGAGACATACAAGACAACAAAAAATTGGGGCTAGATATCTCTAAATCCCAAAAGCAAAGATCGGCATGGATCAATGAGTTAGATGAAATCAGACAAGATGTCATTTAAAGGACAAGCATAATCCAACAATAAAAAATAATATAGCATGGCAAATTTATCAAGGTCAAAAACTTCAAACTGGGTGATAGGGCCCTTCTCTTTGACTCAAAATATAAATATTTTCAAGGGAAATTCCAAACACATTGGTTAGGCCTTTATGAGATAGAAGTTGTTTTTTGCAATGAAGCAGTAAGAACCAAGACTATTGATGAGGAAGGAATCACTTTTCTTGTTAATGGGCATAGGCTAAAACTCTATCAAAAGCCCTTGCAAGAGAAGAATTGGAATTTATGCTTATTTGATCTATATCATGAAAATTAAGAAAATTTTCGGTAAAAAAGATGTGATTTTACCAAAAATTTTCTTACTTTTCAAGAGAAGAATTTGTTCAAAATTTGCAGGAAAGTTTTGAGTTGAAATTGGTGGAAAAAGGAGACCACTCTCCTTCACCGCCTAATGCCATTTAATTTCTTTTCCATGTAAAAAAATAAAATAAAATAAATAAATATAATATATATATATATATATATAATATATATACATATTTGAGGTAACCTTATAGGTAACATAATGCATATTAGTTAATTTTACTAAATTTAAAACTACAAATCTATGATATATGGACTCGCATATCATTTTTTTCAATAAAAGGCCTATCTAAATAAGCCTTAGAACATATTAGTGATGGCACATTTCATACATACCACATTTCCCTATCATTCCATTCAAGACACATGCACATCATGAAATCCCTATAACATCTATGATATTTTATTAAGTCGTTAATGTTATCATTATGTGGATAAAATATCTAGTTAAAATCTGCCACTGCATATATAGTCCTATTGTTATTCAATAACGTCTGAATCCATAATAATCTTCCACCCTTCTCCACCATTTTTTCCAAAGCCATTGATAATATCCTATTACCATCCATAACCTTTCCTATAAACATTTGTTTGAAGGTGTGTTCAAAACTTCCAACATTGCAATGGGTATTGTAATCCACCACGAGCGTGAGGAGAAAAATGCCTAGCTGCATGCCCCATAGTAACGAAACAATTAAAGAAGGAAGGATGGTTGAGTTTCTTTGAAAAAATTGAAGGACATTACCTTGAGGTTACCAAGGCATTCATAAGGGAATTTAATAGAGTGGAAGCAGAGATAAGGGATATCATACTGAAAATCATAGTCATTTTTGGCTGAAGCCATAGGACTTCCAAGAACTGGTGAAAATTGGTTCAAATGCTAGAAGCTCATAGATGAACCATCGATATCTCTACTAAAGAATATCGACATAGACATTACAGAGTGGAAGAAAGGTACCCTTGTATTAGTATTTAAAAAGAAATGGATGAATTTATTGTTCATCCTTCAAAATGCTATCTCCTATGAAGGGGAGTATGGTATCATTATGTTCTAACTTTTAATGAATTTTCTGAAAGGGAACGAGATAAACTTTCCTTATTCTTTTCTCAATAGTATTATAAAAATGGCCTTTAATGTCCAGACAAATTCCAAAAAAATTGATAGGGCCCTTTACAATTTTGAGTTAGTAAAAATCTTTGTCAAGGTAGAATTGAGATCCCAGAATGATAATTGGAGAGATTTCTTAATCAAAAATCTTTTAATTAAGTTATTAGAGGAAGAATACATTGTTCCAAAAAGAAAAGGAAAAGAGGTAGGGTTTCATCAAACACTAACCCTCAAGAAAAGAACACAGAAGAGGAAGAACCATCAGTTCAAGAGTCAAAAACATTGGATTCACATAGAAAGAGGAAATTATAATGCCAAAGGATCCATCGGTATATGAAGATGTTCTTGAAGAAATGAAACCCTAAGCTCCCCACATGTTGAAAAAGGAAAATTACCAAAAAGGAAGAATAAAAGGGAGCAAAATGAAAAGGCAGTTGAAGGTCACAAGAAAATGCACAAGAATCAAAGAGAAAAGTGATGAAAACAATGAAGAAGAATCCAAGAGGAAACAAACAAAGTGTTATTGTTGTGTCTAAACCAAATAAAAATAACATTAAAAGGAAAGGTTCTCAGAAGATAAAGGAACCAAATGGTAGAAATAAATGCAGAAGAATCACCATGAGTATGGAAAAAGGAAATAATGTTATTTCATCTGAAACTTTGAAGATTACAAAGTTCAAGGAATAAGAACCACCATCAACACCTGAAATAAAGTCCAATGATCGATGAAATTCAATAGCAAGTATATGATTACTTTAATATTTTGTAGAAAGAGGAACACAAAGAAAAGGTAAAGGAACTTTCTCCTATATTTTAGCAGACTTTCCATACTAACATCCTAGATCATACTATTTACAATCCTACACATAATGATGATGTTCCCTTCTCTATTGAATAAGGCATCATCACAACACTAAAGGAGGAAATAGTTGAATTAGAAGTTTTAGAAAAGTGTGTAAAAAATGAAAATGAAATGCTCAAGGAACATAACCATAAAATGCTTAAGTGAATGTATCACTGGCATCATAAGAACTCAAATTTCAAGAGGATCAACAAAATATTTTAGCATAAAACTAAGGGGTTAAAAGAAAATATGTCAATGAAAAAGCCCAGGTGGCCAATTTCCATGAAGAATAAATGTGTTAAGAGTAACATGGATATCTTGATCCAAGCCTCTGAAACTATTCTCTAAAGCTTAGTCTTGTCAAAATTTGGAATATTTTTTTCACTAACATGCACGCGGACATGAAACACCCTAAGCATGGGGGAACGTTGGGCCAAAGAAATAACATTTTCTTGACAGGTTATTACGTAGATTTTCACTCATCTTCCATAAAAATCCTTATAACTCACTTTTGTTTGCATCATCCTACTAATTTTCCATGAATAATCAGCGATCAGAGATACAGAAGATATAATGAGGTAAAATTATAATATATTTCTAGTTCTATGTGTTTTACTTCATAAAATTGGCTTAATTTGCAAAGGTTATGGAAACTGGCACATTGTGTGCCGTGATAACATTATGTAGCTACATCCAAGGTTCAAATAGACTCTGAGGTGGATAAGTAAGCTCGAGCACATAGGAAGGTGTCAAATAACTCTTATATGGTGTTCCATTTGTTAAGCGCAAGAAAAAAATCATTGGTTGACCAAAATAGCACAATCAAACACTCATTCAACGATTGTGTGGTGCATTGAACATGTATCCAAACTACTTAGCAGCAAATCAACCTCAAAGAAGCATGAATAAATCTTCAAAAAGCAAGAAATCAACCAATGAATGATGATGCTTCCAAAAAATATTTATATGATTCACTTACTCATTAGCAAATTATAGAAATCAGATCTTCAATAGGAATATGACACTTAGTCATTGTTTAACCTCTCATATTTCTAACAAAAAAATTTCTTTAGTTGGTTATTGTAAATACACTCTAAATGTGACTAGTTGAGAAGCGAGAACGATCATATTTGTGTATCTCTTATCTTTGGTCAATACTTGAACTTTATGGTTATATATGAATTGCTTTAATCTAATAAAAGAATACTATATTTTGGTTATGCTTTGATGGGAAGGTTACGGTGGTGATACTCAAATTTTCTGAGCATTTCTAAATCTCATGCATCGACAGGAGTGCTCCCTATTTCGTACGAGAGTTGTAGTATAATTTTTTTTTTACATGTTTCTTTTATTCGATATATTCGCCATTTCAATTTGTAGATTTTTTCTTACTACTTTGCCCTTTTATAGGTCTCAAGCACATGAATTAAAATAAAAAATACAAAAACATTTACTTGCCACAACTTCTTTAATTTATAGGCATACTCAGTTTTGTTGCATAGCTTGGTTTTCTCGCAGAACATTTGTAGGCATATCATGTTTTTAAGATATATGTAGGCATATCATGTTTTTCTCGCAGAATTCTAATTTTTGCATACACACCTTTTGAGGATTTCAAAATTGTTTTATAAGTGTTTAAATTCTCAAGATTGATTTGATTTACTTTCATAGCTAGTTGTCTTGATGTTCTACTTTTATAGTATAAATTGTCTTTATCTTAAATAGACCACGATTAAAATGTTTTCATAGTATAAACTAAATTTACTTTTCACATATTATAATTTACTTTCTTTCATAGAATTAGTTCACTGTTTTTATTTAGATCAGATTTATTGTTTTTCTATATTAGAAAATTATTACTTTCTTAGAATAGATTATTCTTATCTTCACTAGTTGAAATAATCATCTCTATTGCTTTCACTATTATTGACAATTGCATGTGCTCTGTTTAGATTTCATCTCATAATTAAAATTTTATTACTCTCACTATTTCTTATATTAAAGATTCCCATTCCTTGATCATTTGTTTGTTGCTTCCAATAGAATAGGATTATTCTTTAGCATTGAAATTGAAAAGTTAATCTCCTAGCACATATAGTGTAGTGTACTTCACAAGTGTATGAACCTGGATTGATATTTTAATGAAAGTAACTTAATACACAATTAAATTACTCAACAAGGGAATCCATCGATACCACCATGATTAACAAGCCTCACCAATTCATCCTATGGAATTTTCATCCAATGGATTCTTGTACAATCAAGGAAGATATCACATTTGTTGAGGTAATATATCCTCCCCAACATGCCTATTACTAAATTGCAGTTCAATAAGAAGGTATTAAATGATTTTCAAATGAAGAAGGAATGTGAATGCTCATGTCTAGGACGCTTTAATTTTCATTAATACCCTGGTGTCTCTTCACTTAGATTTGAGATTCATAACATTCACATGGTGATTAATTTTCAATAGTTCGTTCATGGTAGGGGCTTTCCATTTATTTTTCTCATATGGGTTGTGACTCTGTGTCTCAAGTAGTTTGATAGGTTGATATTTTTGTGTTTCAGTCTGCTCTGGCGCCTACCTAGGGGGTATTGAAAGAAAATCAAGAAATTTAATGTTGTTTCCCTCACCCTCTGGCCTCTAATTTCCTTCACAAGCTTTGGCGGGTCTTTCTACAAGCTCAGAAAAAATCCATCTAGTCGAACTTAGCTCCTCCAAGATTTCCATGTCTGGTGAAGTATACAACCTGTAGATGGTCTTGGTAGTAGACAATTTAGGTTCGAATCCACTCTTTTTGCACAAATTTTGAAGTTCCTCATAATTACTGGTTTGGTGTAAATTAGTTTTACAAGGTGAGGGAAACATGTTCTCTTTAGAAGGAGAGTCTCTCCCCCATACTAAGGCTACCAAATTTTGTTTCAAATCAGACTCCCTAACTTATTTCAATGGATAAGGCTCTCCCTAGGGATCACATTTGTCATGGACACTAAAGTAATAGAAGAAGTAGCATACTAGGCTCTTGATGTCAGACACATTCATGGGAATTACAATTGATACATGTATATAGTCGAATATATTAGCACCTCAAGTTCCTACTTGGCAGGGTCTTGATGGACATAAATGAAAGTGGGGAGAACATTCTCCTCCCTTTAGATCACGTGTAACAACAAATGATAGCTTTGGATCATAGGTTAGGTTGTATCGAGAAACACATGGGCATTCCTCTTGAACCAGGTTACTCTTCAGATAGCAACAAGGAGCCCATACTTGTTGAAGCCACAACTTCAGATAATTCCTCTTAATTGTCTCTTAGTTTCCTATCTTCACCTTTCTATGTTTTAGTTCTATAACTCTCAATTTAAAAATGACCCAAGAGGTCCTACTTCTAACATATGTTTTTTGGTTTTCGAAACTATGTGTAGAATCTTATCTTCTGCACTTTAGAAAACGCAGAAATTTTAGGTCTAGTCAGGTCTTCCTAATGACTGACCAAGTCATAATTTAATGACTTTGAATGTGATGCTTTGTTTTCAAGAAATGCAAATAAATTACTCTAAAAAATGTTGATAATCACACATGTAGCCAACCTTTCGATCTCGGAAGGAGAGAGACTAACCTGTAAATTTTCCCAACAAAAGTTTGTTAGAAAACTTGGCTTAACGTTGAAATAATAACCAAAGAACTAAAGAGAATGAAATCATAAATTTACCTATGGTATAGTCTTTGAGGTTTGGTTGTAACCCTTGTAACCTTGCACCCAAATTACATTTGGCTTCATAATGACCAAGGAAATTACTTGTAGAAAATAAAGAAGAGTCCAAATTGATAAAAAATGCTTGAAATAACAAATTACCTAACGAACCCAAGACTATGCATGTCATGAAGATAGTAGGGTTCACCTCCAAGCAATAAACTCTATGAGAGAAACCTTTTGAGTGATCCCTTATGCATTGCAACTGGCCACAAACCTGGAAATGAGTCAATAAGTCCGAAGGAATTCATGTTTGGTCATCAACAGTGAAATAAAAACGAAAAAACCTTGCGCTCGAAACCATAACTAGTTGAAGATATATTTCTCACAAATCAAAGGAGGCACCTAGCAATGATAGAATTGTCATGGCCAAGGTAATTGATGAATGGTGAATGATTGTTGTTGCAAAGCTCGCAACTCGCAAGCAAAAGATTCTAACTGAGAACGGAGTGGCACCATGGGAGGGGAGGTAGTTACCCCCATAATCGCAAACCTACATCCTCCATTGTAGATCTAACCCTGATGCATTAGTGTCGTCGATCTAAGTCAGCTTTATAATCCGATCAGTGAATTCAATGTCTTTGTATTTACAGTAAATTCCTCACACTCCACTAGATAAGCTTAGAAGTCCTTTACAATTGGGACAGTTATGAGCCCTGTGGATCCCTAAGAGTGTTAGAAGTACTAAAACCTAACATCATAACAAGCTCTCTGAGAGACCAGACACACAACCATCCCCTCATTAAAATAATGTTCGTATTCTTACGCAAACCTTTATAGATTGGTCCAGGCATGCAGTGGCACCATGAGCTCAACACAATGGAAAAAACAAAAGCCTAATGTTAACATTAGCCCAAACAAAAACAAAAAGTCATTTGAATTTTCGTAAAGACATAACAAATACCTCCTACTAGAAGCCACGGCTATAC
>APFE030258839.1:18889-40611 GCA_000404065.3 Pinus taeda
AAATAAAATACTAATTTCGAATATAGTAATCAATTGTATTGAAAAGAATGACTTTTTATAGGAATGTATATTGGCATGAAGCTTATCCACCTCGTTATTATTTAACATCATAACTACTTTCTCTAAGTTCAAATTCCAATCTTATAACGACTTTCTCTAGATTTATGAGGTAGGCCTCCAAAGCATGTTAAATTAGTCCAAAAAGATGGTATCCAATTGCACATAATCCAAGTGCTAGTTGAAGAAGGAAGGTGCTCCAACGGCACATAATCCAATTGTTAGGGACCCAATGCAATAGCAAATGGGATATTGAAAAAGGAGGAATGTTAAATTAGTCTAGAAAGATGGTATCCAAAGGCACATAATCCAAGTGCTAGTTGAAAAGGAAGGTGCCCCACTAGCACATAATCCAATTGCTAAGGACCCAGTGCAAAAGCAAATGGGATATTGAAAAGGAGGAATGTTAAATTAGTCCAAAAAGATGGTATTCAAAGGCACATAATCCAAGTGCTAGTTGAAAAGGAAGGTGCCCCACTGGCATATAATCCAATTGCTATGGACCCAATCCAAAAACTAAAATCCAAGTGCTAGTTGAAAAGGAAGGTGCCCCACTGGCACATAATCCAATTGCTATGGACCCAATCCAAAAACTAAAGCAACCTATCTTGTGAAGGAAAAACTTATCCAAAATGAGCATGGTCTTCCTTTGGCATGGAAACTTTGAAAATCAATGTCCAAAAACAAGAGGCGTATGGAATTTTTACGAAGTTCATTAGCTAAAAATAAGTTTATTGCCAAGAAATTGAGGAAAAATAGAATGAAGAATACACGTATGCCATGGAGAAATAAATAGGATTGGGAGCTAACGACCTTATTTTTGGGCTTATCCCTTGGACCGACAGAACTTATATTTTTCTATGTAAATTATTATAAAAAAAGTGGGACACTATTATTATACCATGGTTTATGGAGCCGAGATAAGTAAGATGTATAAATCTGGTATTTTTAAAACGATTTTAATATATTATATGATTTTCATATATATTTATATAAAAAAATGTTTAGATAAAATATTTAATGTTGTATAAAATAAAATATTTAATGTGGGTTATGAATAAAATATTTTAATATGAATTAATATTACTTTATACTTAAAAATATATTAGTAACAACAAAACTAGTTAATGTGCGTGATAAAATAACTCAAAGCACATGTTATGTATTCTCTATAACATTCAAAAATACAATTTAAACAATAAAAATTTACACATTGTTTTTTACACTATAAAATAAGTTTGCAAGTAAAATTTGATCTCCCACTCGTGTTAGATCTATGATTAAAATAGATCTATATTAATTTTATTTTGCATAGTATAATAAATACTTTAGTTACCCAATCACTAATATACTAATAATGGATTTCATTATATTTATCTTTTCTAGATTTTTGTTAATGCTTTATTTTCCATTATTTTTTAAGGGAAAGAATTAATGGTTAACATCATAATATATTTAGATATTTTATTTAAAAATATAAATAAAAAATCTATATGCTTTATTTTCCATTATTTTTTAAAGGAAAGAATATATGGGTAACATGATAATATATTAGATATTTATTTAAAAATAAATAAAAAATTTAATAATTTAAAGAATCAAAAATTAGTATGCATAAGTTTTTTAAGAAAATTCTTAACGAAGTTGAAGATTAAGTTTAGATTTATCATATATTTAAGTTCACGAGTATCTCTTTTTCTTATCGACCATCTTTTAAAGAATTCTATGAGATGGTGATTGAAAGAGTTGAAATAAATTGAATATCCTCTTACCAAGGCCTTGTTTGAAAAATTTCTCCCAATCCTATTTATTTCTCCTCTTTTTTCTTTTTTTTCTTTTTTTTTTTTTTTTTTTTTTTTTTTTTTTTTCTTCTGGGGCTATTGTAGGTTAACATTTAGAGAAATATTTCTATAATTTTTTGTGGAT
Organism: Pinus taeda; assembly: GCA_000404065.3. Taxonomy (NCBI): domain Eukaryota; kingdom Viridiplantae; phylum Streptophyta; class Pinopsida; order Pinales; family Pinaceae; genus Pinus; species Pinus taeda. Next base: position 20,873 of record APFE030258839.1, read on the forward strand.
GGTAATGTTTTTCCTAATGTAATTAGAATATTTTTAATTTATGGTCTTGGTGTACATTGCTTAACTCAACATTTTTGGTTGTGTTTCTTTTTTCATCAAAGATGGATTAAGGTTCAAAAGTGTCCTCGTCTCCCCCACTTTAGATATAGTGGTATTCAATGCCCTTGTAGATGGACGGCCACATTTCCAAAGGCCAAATCCTCTAAATCAATGAAGAAGATCAACAACATTTCAAAGGTGGAGATTCACGCTTCTCAATGTATATCGAAGGCCTTGAGGCTTGTAGACCGAGGGCTTATTGGTCATTTTATGGGGCTTATGGCCCTCTCTAAGATCCCTGTGTGTATGGATGAATAAGAATTAGATAACAAAGATTAAAAATAACATTTCAATGTCATTTTGTGGATGATGGTTTTACACCTTCTTGTTCAAAGACAAAGCAAATTGGGATTTCATATTCAAGAATGGCCCCTACTTCATGGGGGGGTAAAGGTTTATCTTTGCATTGCTAGAGTCCAAATTTTAATCTTGAATGTGATGTTTTGGTAGCAATCATGGTATGGGTTAAGCTTCACTTATTCCTGCTACATTGTTGGAACGAGGAAATTTTTAAGAGTATAGGAAATGCTCTTAGCAAATATATCGACTAAGCTAAACCACAAGAAGGATTGCAAGCTTACGTCAGGATCTATGTGGAGGTGAACCTAGAAAAGGGTTTACCAGTAGGAATTATTTTAAACATATACAAGTGGTCTCAGATACAGGAAGTTGATTATGATCAACTTCCATTTAAATGTAAGTTTTTCCTGTAGGTTTTAACCTCGTACAGAAATTACCTGCATACAAATTCTAACAACAAAAAATAAACAATGCGAGAGCATAACACATATAACACATATACACAGAGATTTTCCCTTGGATCCCAAAACCGGGACTACCAGCTTGATTTTTTCATTATGTTCCTTTCAATATTACAATACATATTTATATATACCGAAGCATCCAATACCATAAACCAAAAACCATCACGTCCAAAACCATGTGCAAAAACCATACACAAAACCATAGGTAGGTCCACCCAACCTAACGAAGGGGGGGCTCCGCCCTTCCTCTAACCCCTCGATTAACTAGGTGAGCTAGTCGTGGAAAGAATATAACACAACCTAACATTCTCCCACTTGTTGTTTTCTTTCCATAGGAGAGCTTAGTCATTTATCCAGCCTTGAAACGCCCATTATTTCACTACACCAAGAGAAATTCTCAAAGCTCACAGAATTTGTCAATGCATCTGCAATATTCTTCAAAATGTCCACCTTTACTAGCAACACCTTTTTGTCTTCTATCATATCCCTCACAAAGTGATATTGAACATCAATGTGCTTTGTCTTTGAATGGTAAGCAAGGTTCTTTGCCAAGAAGATTGCACTTTGGCTGTAACAATCTATCCTTATAGCTCCCTGTACTAACCTCATACTTGAACATAATCTCTGCAACCAAACTACTTCCTTGCTTGCATGAGTAGCAGCCATGTATTCTGCCTCTGTAGTTGATAGTGCCACTACAGATTGTTTCTTACTCATCCAACTAACTGCACCTACAAATAGGTTAAAAACATACCCACTTGTAGATCTTCTCTGATCCAGATCTCCAGCCCAGTCTGCATCAACAAAGCCACGGATATCCAACACTCTGTCCAATACTGGTCTTCCTTGGTAGCACAAACCATAATCACTAGTGCCACGCAAATACCTGAAAACCCGCTTCACTGTTGTCCAGTGCTCCTTCCCTAGTTTTGACATAAACTTGCTCAATACTCCCACTACATGTGTAATGTCTAGTCTAGTACATACCATTGCATACATCAAGTTATCGACTGCACTTGCATATGGAACATGGGACATGCCCTCTTCCTCTTCTTATGTCTTGGTACATTGTTCGACAAATAACTTTACACCTACAGGAATAGGAACCTTCACCGGTTTACTATCCTGCATATTAAACCTCTGCAGTATTGTCTCGACATACTTCCTTTGTTTTAACCAGAGCTTCCTCTTTGCCCGATCTCTTTTAATTTCCATGCCGAAAATATAGTTTGCAGCACCAAGATCTTTTATGTCAAATTTGGAGGATAATTGGGTCTTCAAATCTTGGATAATTTCTTTGTCATTTCCAACCAACAACATATCATCCACATACAAGACCAGATAAATAACACGGTCACCAATTAATTTAAAATAAACACAGTGATCTTCTTTTCTTCTGGTTGATCTGATAATCACCCTATGAGTGATCTCAGTTAAGAATTATTAAATGAAGGTATTACAGACTCATGCGTTGGTGTGTGTCTAGCTTATTTAAGCAATGGATCGATCAGATTGCAAATACATAGACATTTGAAATGGAAGACAGTAGAGAAACACAATAAGCAAATATAAGAACACAAGAAATTAATAAGTAGTTCACCCTATCCTGCAGGGCTACATCTCTGGTCCAGCTTTCAGTGGTGCCCTTTTTTTATTGTGTCTTAAAGCAGAGAATTACAAAGAAGGAGCTCAATATGAGTCTCCTGTCACAGGACAGCTTGGCAAGGTGGTTCTTGGATTCCCTAAGCCACTAGAGTACACAAACTCTTGGCCTTACCAGCTTTGTGACCTCTCGGGTCTACAACGGAAGGAGCCCAATGTGGTGCTCGGTCCTGACAGATCCCTCTCAGGGATGGCTTGAATTTCTCAAGCCTTCTAGTGCTCGACGCTACCTTTGGTCAACTCGGCCCTCTGTCTTCTCATCGCTTTTTGCTCTCTCTGTCTACTTTCTCTGTTCTTCTGCAGTGTTTCTTCTGCTGGTCTATGCATGGCTTTAAATCCACTCGAGCTCATGGTTGTTTGATTCCTCTTCCAACTCTGTCGGATTGCCTGCTACAGCTTCGCTTGAATTTCCTTGTCTAGGCATCATCATCAGACTTACAGGGTGTGGCCACTTGTCCTCTTGCGAACTGCGCTAACTTGCTTTGTCGATTCGGTTCTTCAGTTACATCATGGGGTGAGTCATCTGCCACCTTGGCAGTCAAATCGGACCTCAAATTCTTTTAAATCGCGACTTAATCCCTCGTTACATCCGGTCTTACCGTTGGGAACGATATCAACCATTAGATCTGAATCCCCAAGATCCAACACCATCTGCTCATTTCACGCTGTTGACTTGCTCAACCGTTAGCACGCAATGAGCGGAGATTTTCTCTCTCCTTCGCTTGCCACGCATCGGGCGCTGAGTGGAATCGCTCCGTTTTCACCGAATCTGCTTACCGCCCAAGGATGCCCAGATGAATACCACCGATTTTTTAGAGTGCAGGTCCCGCCTTAGACTTTAGCCTTTTCCCCACGGTTTTCCTGGCTCCCATGCGACCGAGCGCTCGGGGCCCCTTCCTTTTCGAAGGTTTTTGCCCAGCGATGCGTGATTAGCACTTAGCGCTAATCGCACATCAAAAACTCTCTCCGTTTCCTGATCTGGGCTTCCCAGGGGCTAATTTCGCCTCTTACGCAGTCTCCATGGGCCTCGGTCAGCGCGCTTTGACTGAGGTCCTCATCGTTCCATGCTGGCTGCCAACTGCCACTGGTTTAGAGGTGTTTTCGATCACTACTCTCAATTCTTTGAAGTCTGTCCCAACCTGGTACAACCATGGTTATTTTGATTATTCTTTATGGATCAAATTTGGATCACGACCTTTCGACTGAAAAGCTTTTGCACCACCAAAAGTTGTTTTTTTTTTTCAAGCATCGACTAAGTGAGGGTACTGTTGTCTCACTTGTCCAATCTCAATCCACTTTGCACTTCTTGGTTTCGAACCTTTGAGCCCAATTCTGAGGTACTCAACATCTCCTTTGCGTGTTGTCCTCACCTTCCTGTCCAAGACTGTGTCTTCCTGCAATTCATTCAGATATTCAGGTAGCAGGTCATCTATAGAAGGCAATTGACTTTGCTCTTCAGGATCCTCAACCATTGAAGGTTCAAACAGTCTCAAGCAATCTGCATTTACGACTGAGTAGATGTGCATGTAAGCTAGTAGATCAAGGAAAAAAGCATTTTCACCGATCCTCTCAAGTATCTTGAAGGGTCCATACCTGATAGGCTTTAGCTTTTTACCTTCACCTTGCATCCTGTCTTTGTTGATATATAGCCAGACCTAGTCACCAACTTGGAAATTATGCTCCACCTAATGCTTGTCATGCCTTGCCTTGTATTTAGCTTGGCTTCTTTCTAGCTATTCATGTACTGCCTGGTGGATCTCCTGGATCTGTTCAATGAACCTAGTTGCCTTGTCCACATCACTGTGTCCATCAATGGTGGTATATTTACCAAAGACAAAATCCAAAGGAGACCTTGGTGTGAAACCAAAACAGGTCTCAAAAGGAGATCTTTGTGTAGAAGAATGTTTTGCTCTGTTGTAAGCATGCTGCACATAACACAAGTGTTCATCCCAAAGCTTAGGATGTTTGCTGCAATATCCTCTGAGTAGCTCGATCACTGTCCTATTAACTACTTCTGTCCGGCCATCGGTTTGTGGATGAAAAGTTGTGCTTTTCTTCAGTTGGGTGTTCATCAGCTCCCATAGTCTTGACCAAAACTTCCCCATAAATCGGGTGTCTCGATCAGATACAATAGAAGTGGGTAACCCAAAATGAACCCATACATGTTCAAAGAATAGTTTTGCAGTTTGTGCAGCTGTAATCTACATATTACAAGGTATCAAAACGCACATTTTGCTGAACCTATATGTTAGAGTCGGTTCGTTCAGCCCTCCGTCAGAGATCAAAACCTCTTTTGTTGCATTTCATTTTTAGGAGTCCCGCCCAGTCATCTGCATTCCATTAGGTACATGGATCATTTGAAGAGAGTGGTTTTCCTCATGTCCCTCATGTCCTTTACCTGCTGGTTCATGTTTGTTCATCAAAAACGCATATACAGTGTTCTTTTCATTAAAGTTTGCAAAATGTTGTCTTTAGGGTTTCATAGTCAATTAGGTCAGGGTTCCTTTAGGGTTTCGTCAAAAAATGTGTCAAAATGTCTAATAACAACCAGCAGGCCATGAGGAGGTTTCATCATCAATAAATTTCATTGACAAGTGTTCGAAAATGTGTTTTTCCTCAAAACTCTGTTTTGAGGAAAACACAGAATCTTTAGCATTTATTGTGTAAACAATCATGTAAATTTTGTTTTTCTCATTGTAAATTTCTTCATCTACACCCTGGTTCTTTCCTTAGCCTAAGAAGTTCCAACACGTGCAAAAAACAAGCAAAGTTCAGCCCATTCAGTTCATCAACAAAGCCAAAAGGTGCAAAAGTCCAAAAAACAAAGTTTGAAATCAAGTCAATTTGGAAACATTGTAAAAGTGGGTTTCATGAGCTAAAATCTTAAAAGCTCTTGGTTTATAAGTAATGCCTTCATTTGGAAAGATCATTTGTAAAGAGAGAAGCAAGAGAGAGCAAGTGAAAAGTTGGGCGAATTTGGGCGAAAATTGCTTGGCGCGGCGCACTGCACAGGAGGCACGACGCACTCATCCGGCGCAGTGCATTGGGCTTCAGAACCCAGTGCAAAATAACACGGGCGCAGTGCACTGGGAAGGCACGACGCATTGGGCGTGTTGCGTGGCGCACACAGCCAAAGAGCCAGACAAACTTCCAAACTCGCTCTGATCACCCCAAATTGCATCAATCGGTCTTGATACAAGTAGGTAGAGTCTTCAAAGCTATTTTCTATACAAGTTTGATGATGGCTTGATGGTGTATGTTTCATGGTGCTTGTGTGAAATGATCAAACTCTAGCCTTTAAAATTACCTCAAGGAAAGTTGCTGCTAGGGTGTCAAAATCATTGTTTTGTCACCAAAATTCACTCCCTCATCCCGTTGGTCCCTTGTTTTCATCATTTCTTAAGTTTCCCTATCCCCCTAAGCTCATTAATTTCTTCTCCCAAATACCCTTTCCCAAGTTCTCAAATCCAAGACCTCAAACCCTAACCCTATACAAAAATTCCTAACCTTATACATAAACTCCTAAACCCTCCCATATTTCCCCAACTGAATCTATCCCAACAGTTCCTAATTCCTCACTGTTTTCGTCTCCATTTGCAATCCCTTGTTTCCCTTGGTGACAAAGGTCAAGCACATCACCAAAAGGCAGTCCAACACAATTTTCATACATCAGTACTTGTTTCTTCAAGCTAAGTGGCCTATCAGCAGTTATGGCATCCGATCATTCATCTGATTATGAAGTGGAGACCCAAAGTGACTCACCCATGGAGGAACATGCACTCTGGAGGCCTCATAAAGGTGGCAAACATATCAGAGAAGAACCAACCACCCTTACTGAATTGCAAGCCTGCCCTCTTGCCGTCTCTTGTTTCCAGCAGTAGTCATGTTATGAGTTTTGTGAGAAAGTTGCTAATATTCAATTTCATCATGAGTTGGCTCGTCTATTCGTACTGCATTTACATGGTGATCAGGCCACATTAGCTGGTGTCACTTTCACCTTAACACCAGAGTCCATTTCATTAGCAACCAGCATACCCAATGTTGGAGAACCATGGAACATGAGGCAGAAAATTGACCAGCAGCACTATGAACCGTACATCAAGCCTGGATTTTTGAGACAGCTCAGGAGAGTGTTTCCATTTCTGTACCTTAAAGATGAATATGCTCCCTTAATGAAACTGATCATGAAGTATTTCAGTTGTGAGGGCCGGTTCTCCCGCTTGTATGCTTATCACATTAGACTGTTGATGCATTTTACCCAGGTACGAATGATGAACATCCCTTACTTCATGTGTCGAAACATAGAGAGAATGACCACCCTTGTGCAACACAAGAGCCCTCAGCAGCAGTTTAACAGTATTTACCATTTTTCTCTCATCAAAATTGTGGTGGTTCATCAGCTTGGATTACAAGGCATTACTTGGGATGATTTCATCTCTCATGATTTTTTCAGAGCTTCACAGAGACCTTCGGAGGCTAGGCGTGAGATAGGTGGATCCTTCTATCAGCATGAAGACCATGAGACTCACACAGCTACTATGCCAGTTTTCATTACTTATCAAAAGGGTGCGAAGCAGTTATTTGTAGCAGTAAAGCGAGTGTTATCTCCACCTGGGGTGGCAGGGGCCTCGCTTCCGACATAGGCACCATAAGTACAGGACAAAGGCAAGAGGCTAATGTAGGATGAGGGGCCTTCAGGTGAGCGGGACTTTATTCTTGTTCAGGATGACGATACAGACATGGGCCTGCAAAGTGCAAATCTTAGAGAAATCATCCAGGAGCAGTAGACAGAGATCAAAGCCTTGTCCCTCAACTTGGAGAGGGCTAAGTGGACTATGAAATACTTGGAGTAGAGGAACAAGTAGCTTGAAGATCAGCAAGCAATTATGGAGTTACAAAACATCAGGGAGAATCGCCAAGCTACCCAAAGGAGGAGGATTGAGTTCACTTCATTGGAGCAAGAGATTATTAATGATCGGGAATCTTGGCTCGAGAGAGTAAACATCCACTTGGAGAGACTGCTAGACAAGGCCGATAGGGACAAAGCATTGTTGAGACACATGGCTTTCCACTACATGGCACAAAACAAGGTTTGCAAGGCATGAATAAGGAATTTAAAGGCAAAACTAAGGAAGGCATCCAAAAGGCAAAAGAGGCAAAAAGAGCATGATCGACTCCAGATATTGGCCGAGGCCTCATTGGCCCATCCATAGCTTTTGATAGAGAAGTTCTAGCCCAAATTTCAAGAAATTTGGAGCAAATGTTTTCATTTTGAAAATTTTTGCACTAAAAAACAGAGTTTTCCTCCCTATGTGCCGCGCGCTTTTGCGAGAGAGCTCCAAATTCAAAAAACTTTGCATTTCTGGATTTGGCATGATAAATTATGGTTGCTTGTTCATGGCCAAGAAATTTGGGCAAGTTTTGGGCCCTCAAAGAGGTCAAAAACGCTCAAAAAATGACCTCACTGCCCCTATTTTGATACACAGGAAGCAGGCTTGGGAGATTGAAGTTTTGGAGGGGAACATGACATCTAAATCTAGAAATTCCACTTTGATTGGAAAGTAGACAGGAAGGGATTTCCAACGAGCTATCATGAGCTCAATTTGGACTTTAGGAAGGGCCACAAAATCAGCTCCAAAGTGGCGCTATGCATAGAGAATCAAGCGCGGCGCATAGGGGATTTTGGCCTATTTTTCACCTTTCAGCTTAGAAATTCGCCCAATTTTGACTAGTTTTGCTTTTTGATGTAATTATTGATCTATATTAATGTAACTTGATGACTATGATGTAATTTTGGCACATATTTACTTGTTCTAGAGGATTCATTCACTAAAAAGTGAAAATTAAATGAATGAATCAGTTTCCTTCCATATAGAGGCAAGTTGTTTGATTGCCTAGATTTCAGTGCCTTGTTTAGAATTGGTTGAAACGGCTCCTAAAATGATGATCTCGACCCCTAGAGGCGTGGGAATGGGTTAGGATGATCTATATCATGTATTTTCTGAGTCATTTTCAGGGTTGGACACTTGGGATTGCTGGGGACTCCATTGTACATTTGATTTCTGCATTTTTGGCAAAGGAAAGATGAGGGTTTTGCAACACTTGTTGGGATCCATGTGTCTCTGTATTTTGATGGTGTTTTTCTTCATGTAATTGTAAGTTCATTGATGTGTTATGTATGCCATTTCCCTTCTCTTTGCTTCTAAAATTAAACAAATTAAGTGATAAAGGTAGAATTCACTAGCTTGATGTGCTCTGCCTGGTAATTTTGTTTAATTCTCAATGTTTTCTTCAGTTTGAAGAGGATCCTTGATACCCTCTTGCCCTCTTCAGTTCCTCAGAAGTCTTTTCTATCCATTCATTTAATATAAAGCATCAAAACCACTGCCTTCCTTGCCCCAACCGGAACTCTGCAAAAATTTGGCCTCATCTCCGGACCCAAATTTGCCTTTCCCTTTTTCCAACAAAAACCTCCAAAAACTCAAATCAAATCCTTGCACTTCATACCTAGCCTAAGATTAGTTGTAAAATCAGTCATCTCAAGCCCATCTAATTATCTTTTGCTGAGATTGACCCGGAGAGAGCCCTCTCCATCTGCAAAGGATGACAATAAACTGATATATTTGGCCTTTATCTTCTGTGGCAATGCTTTGGACAGTTTTACTATTTTTGGATTTTCAGCTGTCCCAATATTCACCTCTTCAACTCCTTTCTCTGTTGGCTGCAATGTTGGTTTGCAGGCTATGTCATCTTGATCAAAGAGCTCTTCTAAAGGTATCAAGCCTTTAGGAATAATATTATCCTTTAGCTGTAACACTTCCATTTGATTGATCTGCACATCATCCTTACCATCATCATGTTCTACATCAATTGAGGTGTCTTTGAACTTACCTTTGTTTTGCAGAAAATCATCAATCTCCTCATCATCTTGGAAAACTTGCCAACTTTTCTGATTGTCTGGGACAGTTGGACAATGCTTCACATGGATTTCAAATTTATTACTTGAATTCATTGGAATCTTCAAATTACTTGTTGCCTTAGCAAGTGCATCTGCAATGCTATTTTGAATATGAGGTACACACGTCAAGGTATAATCTAAAAACAACTTCAGGATATCTAGGACTGCATTCCGATAAGCCCGCATCTGAGGATGTTTTGCTTGATATTCGCCTTTGACTTGCTTAATCACCAATTCGGAGTCGCCATATACTGCAATCTTCATAGCATTCAGCTTTCTTAGAATTTTTAGGCCAGCAATCAAAGCTTCGTACTCGGCCTCATTGTTCGAACAATCAAAAGCTAGCTTGTAAGAACATACCCACACATTACTAGGCACTTTGTTCGAAGCAGAAAAAGGATTGCGTACCCAAATACCAATTCCAGCACCATCATTTCCCACTGCACCATCAAAATCCATGGTCCAGAAACCCTCTTCATATTCTTCTAAGTGCTAAAACTCTGTTAGCTCTATTTTTTTTGCTTTCTGTCCATTATCTTTAGCCGATTGCTCAATGGTATTTTGTTGTTCTTGTCCTTCTTCCTTCAAAAATTCTCTGAAATTCTCTGTTATATATGAAATATCATCTACTGCAACTAACTGACTATCTATCTCATTGAAACTATCAGAATACAAAACAAAAGACTCTAAATCTGTATGTACATAATTAACCGGATGATTAATCGGTTTCTCCTTGCTTGTAATCATGTATTTCATTTTTTGTTCCCGATACAATTTTCTCATTTGGCCAAACACAGGAATCGTTGCATAGGAGAAATCTAGTTGTAATGTCCCTTTCAATTTTGCTCCCCAAGACCTGGAAAGAAGCAAACCAAATCTAGGAGGAATGTCTGCCACAACAACATCCATCAAAACATTCTTCGTTGGGATTTGATCCAAACTTACAACCAAGTCTTTGATGAGCCCAATACATCTCACTCTGCTAGAATCAAATGAATAAAGATCATGGTATTTCCTAGTTATGTCCAAACCCAACTTCTCCATGATAACTTTCGGCATAAGATTGTGAGAAGCGCCAGAATCAAACATGGCATTATGCAACACAAACTCATGCAATCTTAGAATGATATAAAAAGGTGGCACATCACTGTCTGAAGACTCATGATTCAATTCTGGTCCAAAAATCAGTTCAGGTTGATCATCTTCCACACTCACCATATCAGACATTGGGTCAAAATTCAAAATTTTAGAGACTTGACCTCTATAACTGTTGTTCCTCGTTAGTTCAGTCAAGGGAATGGATACCTTCAATTTAGAAATCTCATTTTCCAAACTAAAGGCTGAAATCTTTTCTACCTCTTTGGCTGGAACATGTTTTCTTTCAACTTTATCCTTTGATACAATTGGCTGATTGACTCTTTCATTTGCTGGTGGAGACTTGCTAGTAGTAGGATCAACAATTTCTTTTCCTTTCTTTGGTACAACTGGTGACCCATTCTTAGATGCTGGAACCTCCTTTTTCTTCTGGGTTGGATTAATGGGGACATTTCTGTTTCTAAGTGAATACTGACGCTACTAGGTGGACAAAGCATTCATATAACCTCTCTGAAATTCCTCCAACTCTTCTTCAAGAGCTGTGTCATTTGCAAAGATGAAATCTGCATCCTTCTGTACAGTTGAATTTTCTGCCTACTCATCATCTTCAGTGATCAAGGTGGGCATATTATCAGGAGTAAAGAAGTTATTTTCTTCTCCTATTACATTATCTTCATCATCAGATTCAAGACCAACAAAATTCTGCTGAAGAGGTGTCTTTACTTTCTGTTGTTGTGGTGCCGGTTCTTGTGCTCGCTGCTCACGTTATTTGATCCTGAATTGTGGCTGCTGTTGGCCACGAAAATTGGGATTTCGAATCTGCAGTTTGGGCTTATCAAGTATTAACCTTTCAATCATCTTTTCTACCTTGCGGAGAACTTGGTCTGATGTAGAAGCTTCTTCCTTTATTGAGACTTTCTTCTCGGCTTTCAATCTAGCTCTCTTGTCATAAATTTGCTTCAACACTAACGACAATTTTCTGCATTTCTTCTAAGGTAGCCGGATCTCTCTCTTGTAATTGATACACCATGTCCGGATCAAAACCATCCGGGAACTTAAGCAAAGCGGACTTTCTAGATGGCCTTAAATCATCAGGAATTGCATTATAAACCGTATTGAATCTAACACAGTAGTCTTGCATGGACTCACCGACATTCCGCTTGATCTTGGTATATTCAGAAGTGATTTGAAGAGGATCCTTCTTTACTTCCCAACAATCCAAGAACTGTCTTTGAAGCTCAGCTAATGTGGGAATACTTCTTGTTGCCAAAGCTCTGAACCATTTTCTTACCTCACCACCGAAAGTCTGGACAAACAATCTCATGGTCACGTTCTCTACATCAATTTCATGAAGATCGAAGAAATTTGCCATTCTATCTACATGTTGTTGAGCCAGAACACTTTGTGGAGTGCCATCAAACAATGGAATCTTACTCTGATAGTCAGCAGGCATGTCATCCAATTTCTGAGGTAATACAAGAGGAGCAAATCGAGCAACCATGGCTCTTGGCGGATTCGGTCTTGGGGATGTTGGAGGAGTGGGTGCAGCTGATGTGTGAGGTGTATGAGGAGGGGTGTGTGGAGGAGAAGCAATTTTGGATGTAGAAGGAGTAGATGAAGGTGAATTTACTGCAGACCTTTGATCTGAGACAATAGGCTGCACGGGGATGGTGGGAATGAAGGGCGGTTCGGTGGGAACCCTTGAGCTGAATGCAGTGACGGAAGATCCAAGGGTGGCAGATGCAGTTTCTAGGAAATCAATGATATTTGAAGCCTCAATTTCAGTTTGGAGTTGTCTTAAAATAAAATTCTCAATAGACTTATTGGACCTTTCAATTTCAAGAGCTGCAACAAAATCTGGATTCGAGACTGTAGAACTAACAACACTTTCGGATTTGGTTTCAAACAATGATAACTCAAAATGTGCATCAAAATCGAGCTCTTCAAGATACTTGAAAATCGCAGGGCATGAACGGGATTTGAACATGGGAGTCTAGGAACTCTCTTGACGAAGAAGTCTTGGAATCAAATTGGGATTTTCGTAGACAGGGGGAGGATTTGGATATGGATTAGCTCTGGTATATATCCTTGAAGCCAGTGTGCTATTTTCAAAAGATCAAAGGGACATAAATAACTTTCTCAGCCTATCAAATCCTAAGCTTATCATCCACAACTTAGAATCATCAAATGTATTGGGGTGTTTGCAGGTTAGATTTTCCGTTAATGAGACTAGACCGGAGATTGACTGAAGTAGCATTTATCTACTTGCGCTAATGCAAAGCAAAAGCATTTGGAAGGCTACCTGGCTAATATTTAGACTCCGTCTATAGTTTCAAAACGAAGAATAGTAACAAACAATCAAATTATTCCCCGGTATGGTCGCCACTATGTTAGAGCCTAGATTTACCTCAGGCTGAAAAGGTAAGATTCTAGGTCCACATCAAACAATGCTCATCCTTGTAGTTGTTTTCTTGGGACTATTCTGACTTGAAGACATATGATACTAATATAATTCAGCACACTAACCCCATCAAGTCTAATCAGAAATATTTCAGATAGAAGTTGAGAAGGCTAAATCCAAAACTGCTGCCATCAATTGAGAAGGAGGTAAACAGGTTGTACAAATCAGGAATCATTGTTCCCATTAGATTTTTTGATTGGATCTCTAATTTGGTGCCCGTACGAAAGAAGACAGGTGAGATTCGTTTGTGCATCGATTTTAGGAATCTCAATAAAGTTTCATTGAAGGATAATTATCCGTTGCCCAAAATGGATCATATACTTCAGTGAGTATTTGGAGCATCACAAATGTCACTACTTGATGGTTATTCTGGATATAACCAAATTTTGGTCCATGAAGATGACCAAGACAAAACAACGTTCACCACTCCGTGGGGAACTTTTCATTATGCTAAAATGCCTTTCGGTTTGAAGAACGCAGGGGCCACATTTTAGCGGGCAATGGATATGGCTTTCGCAAATGAGAAGGATGTCTTTTTGGTTGTGTACCTTGATGATCTAACGGTGTTTTCCAATTCAGATGAAGAGCACATGTACCATTTGAAAATTGTCTTTCAAAAGTGCAGAAAATATGGCGTGTCGCTGAATCCGAAGAAAAGCTTGTTTTCCATGGATGAGGGCAAACTACTTGGACACATTATCTCAAAAGATGGCATTCGTATTGATCCAATGCGTGTAGAAGCTATTCAGCAAATTGATCTTCCCTGGAACAAGAAGGAGATTCAAGCTTTTAATGGTAAGATGAATTTTTTACGCCGCTTTGTGCCTAATCTTGTTGAACACCTAAGAGAGATTACAAACATGCTTAAGAAAGACAGCCAAATGAAGTGGACGGAAGAGGCTGTAAAATCTTTCAATCTAGTAAAATTGGCTCTTTCTTCAGCTCCGGTTCTAAACAACCCAGATTACACTCAGGATTTTATATTGTTTTCATTTGCTTCGGAGCATACTATGGAAACTATATTAATGCAGAAAAAATATGAGCATGGAAGACCAATTGCTTTCTTCAGCCGAACTTTAAGAGATGCAGCCTTGAAGTACAACATCATTGAAAAGCAAGCCCTTGCACTTGTAAAAGCATTGAAGGATTTTCGGGTATATATTATGCATTCTCATATTTTGGCTTATGTTCCTAACGCTGTTGTCAAAGATGTTTTGATACAAACAGATCCAGAAGGAAGACGAGGCAAGTGGATAGCTGCTTTGCTAGAGTATGATGTGGAGATAAAGCCCACAAAGCTTGTCAAAGGACAGGGATTGGCGAAGTTAATGGCTGAATCAAATTTGCACGCCTTAGACATCAATCTGATTGCTGCTATGTCCGATGAGAATGAAGAAGGCTCTTCAATTTAGGTATCTAACATATTTGTTCTTTCTATGTGGTATTCAGATATAGTATATGTGCTTCAGAATTTGTCACCACCACCCGGCATGACTAGAAACAAAAGTAGAACTCTCAAGTTAAAGGTTGCTAAGTTTTGTATTTTGAATTCTGCACTTTATTGGAAAGATCTCGGTGGTGTTTTATTGAATTGTTTGGTGGAAGAAGAAGTGAAGCAGGTCATGGAGGATTTCCATAAAGGAGATTGTGGCGGTCACCTTTTTTGGAAAACAACGGCAAATAAAATTCTGAGAGCGGGTTACTATTGGCCAACATTGTTTGCTGATGTATATAAGGTTGTTAAGAGTTGTCATCAATGTCAGATTTTCGAAGGAAGGCAGAAATTACAGCCTTTGCCGCTTAAGCCCATTGAGGTGAGTGCCCCTTTTTAGCAGTGGGGATTGGATTTCATTGGTGAAATTCATCCCGCTTCTTCAGGTCAACATAGGTGGATTCTCACGGCAACAAATTATTTCACAAAATGGATTGAAGCAGTTCCCACCAGACAAGCTACGGATGCAGTAATCATTTCATTCCTTGAGAATAACATTTTGTCTCGTTTTGGTTGCCCCAATAAGTTAATCACTGATAACGCAACAACTTTCAAATCAAAAAGGATGATTGAGTTTTGTAACAAGTATAAAATCATTTTGGGACACTCAACTTCCTATCATCCCCAAGGGAATGGATTGGCAGAGTCTTCTAACAAATCTTTGGTCAATATCATTAAAAAGTCGCTTGAAATAAACAAGAAAAGTTGGCATAAGAAGTTGGTGAATGCACTTTGGGCAGATCGAGTGAGTCAGAAGAAATCCATTGGTATGTCCCCCTTTGAGATAGTTTATGGAGTTGATACAGTGTTTCCTACCTCTCTCGCAGCTCCGGTAGTCAAACTTCTTCAGGAGGCTGGTAGTGAAGATGATCATATGCAGAGAAGACTAAATCAAATGATCCATTTGCAGCAGACGAGAGAAGAATTTTTCCAAAACACATTCAATTTGTAGGAAAGGATTAAGAAAATTTATGACAGAAAAGCAAAGGCGGACAAATTCCAACTAGATGACGTGGTGCTAAAGTGGGATGCAAGGAATGAGGAAAAGGGTAAACATGGTAAGTTCAAAAATATTTGGAAAGGACCCTTTAAAATTGCTGCATATCATGGTCAGAATTCCTTTCTTCTGAAGGAAATGAATGGGGACGATTGTCCAGGAGGGCTAGTCAATGGTCAGCTGCTCAAACGGTACCATTTCTGAGAAGTTTTCTGTTGTTTACATTGTCACTATATATACTAGTTTATTTCAGTTTCATTGCAAGAGTGTGTTATGATATTTTCTTCAGTTTGGGGCCCGAAGTGAAGGCTATAATTCTGAAGAATGATTTCAACTTTGGTTTGAGTGTGTCGAGTCAGTATTTTAGTCATTGTAATTTTAAAATTGAGTCAGTTTGAGTCAAGTTTCAGTTAATATATTAACTCAAGAGTCTTGTGTTAATCTGTCAAAATAATGGACTCCATAGCCCAATGGATGAAGGCACTGTCTACTCTTCTAGGGATCTGTAGTTCTTGGCACCTCCAAGGAGCTACCATCCCCATTGGAGCCAATGTTAGAGTCGGTCTATTCAGCCCTCTGTCAGAGATCAAAACCTCTTTTGATGCATTTCATTTTTAGGAGTCCCGCTCAATCATCTGCATTCCATTAGGTGCATGGATCATCTGACGAGAGTGGTTTTCCTCAAGTCCCTCATGTCCTTTACCTGCTGGTTCATGTATGTTCATCAAAAACGCATATATAGTCTTCTTTTCATTAAAATTTGCAAAATGTTGTCTTTAGGGTTTCATAGTCAATTAGGTCAGGGTTCCTTTAGGGTTTCGTCAAAAAATGTGTCAAAATGTCGAATAACAACCAACAGGCCATGAGGAGGTTTCATCATCAATAAATTTCATTGACAAGTGTTCGAAAATGTGTTTTTCCTCAAAACTATGTTTTGAGGAAAACACAGAATATTTAGCATTTATTATGTAAACAATCATGTAAATTTTGTTTTTCTCATTGTAAATTTCTTCATCTGCACCCTAGTTATTTCCTTAGCCTAAGAAGTTCCAACACCTGCAAAAAAAGCAAAGTTCAGCTCTTTCAGTTCATTAACAAAGCCAAAAGGTGAAAAAGTCCAAAAAACAAAGTTTGAAATCAAGTCAATTTGGAAACATTGTAAAAGTGGGTTTCATGAGCTAAAATCTTAAAAACTCTTGGTTTATAAGTAATGCCTTCATTTGGAAAGATCATTTGTAAAGAGAGAAGCAAGAGAGAGCAAGTTTGATGAGCAAGTGAAAAGTTGGGCGACTTTGGGCGAAAATTGCTTGGCGCGACGCATTGGGCAAGAGGCGCGACGCACTCATCCGGCGCGGCGCATTGGGCTTCAAAACCCAGTGCAAAATAACACGGGCGTGGCGCACTGGGAAGGCGTGGCGCACTGGGCGTGCTGCGTGGCGCACACAGTCAAAGAGCCAAACAAACTTCCAAACTCGCTCCGAACACCCCAAATTGCATCAATCAGTCTTGATACAAGTAGGTAGAGTCTTCAAAGTTGTTTTCTATACAAGTTTGATGATGGATTGATGGTGTATGTTTCATGGTGCTTTTGTGAAACGATCAAACCCTAGCCTTTAAAATTACCTCAAGGAAACTTGCTGCTAGGGTGTCAAAATCACTGTTTTGTCACCAAAATTCACTTTTCCTCATCTCGTTGGTCCCTTGTTTTCATCATTTCCTAAGTTTCCCTATCCCCCTAAGCTCATTAATTTCTTATCCCAAATTCCCTTTCCCAAGTTCTCAAATCCAAGACCTCAAACCCTAACCCTATACAAAAATTCCTAACCTTATACATAAAATCCTAAACCCTCCCATATTTCCCCAACTGAATCTATCCCAACAGTTCCTAATCCCTCACTATTTTCCTCTCCCTTTGCAGTCCCTTGTTTCCCTTGGTGACACAGGTCAAGCACATCACCAAAAGGAAGTCCAACACAATTTTCATACATCAGTACTTGTTTCTTCAAGCTAAGTGGTCTATCAGCAGTTATGGCATCCGATCATTCATCTGATGAAGTGGAGACCCAAGTGACTCACCCATGGAGGAACATGCACCCTGAAGGCCTCATAAAGGTGGCAAACATATCAGAGAAGAACCAACCACCCTTACTGAATTGTAGGCCTGCCCTCTTGTCGTCTCTTGTTTCCAGCAGCAGTCATGTTATGAGTTTTGTGAGAAAGTTGCTAATATTCAATTTCATCATGAGTTGGCTCGTCTATTCGTACTACATTTACATGGTGATCAGGCCACATTAGTTGGTGTCACTTTCACCTTAACACCGGAGTCCATTTCATTAGCAACCAACATACCCAACATTGGAGAACCATGGAACAAGAGGCAGAAAATTGGCCGGCAGCACTATGAACCATACATCAAGCCCGACTTTTTGAGACAGCTCAGGAGAGTGTTTCCATTTCGGTACCTTAAAGATGAATATGCTCCCTTAATGAAATTGATCATGAAGTATTTCAGTTGTGAGGGCCGGTTCTCCCGCTTGTATGCTTATCACATTAGACTGCTGATGCATTTTACCTGGGTATGGATGATGAACATCCCTTACTTCATGTGCCGAAACATAGAGAGAATGACCACCCTTGTGCAGCACAAGAGCCCTCAGCAGCAGTTTAACAGTATTTACCATTTTTCTCTCATCAAAATTGTGGTGGTTCATCAGCTTGGATTACAGGGCATTACTTGGGATGATTTCATCTCTCGTGAGTTTTTTAGAGCTTCACAGAGACTTCGGAGGCTGGGCATGAGACAGGTCGATCCTCCTAGCAGCATGAAGGCCATGAGACTCACACAGCTACTATGCCAGTTTTCATTACTTATCAGAAGGGCACGAGGCAGTTATTTGCAGCAACAAAGCAAGTGTTATCTCCACCTAGGGTGGAAGGGGCCTCGCTTCCGACATCGGCACCATAGGTACAGGACAAAGGCAAGAGGCCAATGCAGGACGAGGGGCCTTCAGGTGAGCAGGACTTTATTCGTGTTCAGGATGACGATACAGACATGGGCCTGCAAAGTGCAAATCTTAGAGAAATCATCCAGGAGTAGCAGACAAATATCAAAGCCTTATCCCTCAACTTGGAGAGGGCTAAGTGGACTATGAAATACTTGGAGCAGAGGAACAAGCAGCTTGAACATCAGTAAGCAATTATGGAGTTACAAAACATCAGGGAGAATCGCCAAGCTGCCCAAACGAGGAGGATTGAGTTCACTTCATTAGAGCAAGAGATTTATAATGATCGGGAATCTTGGCTCAAGAGAGTCAACATCCACTTGGAGAGACTGCTGGACAAGGCCGATAGGGACAAAGCATTGTTGAGACACATGGCTTTCCACTACATGGCATGGAACAAGGTTTGCAAGGCACGGATAAGGAATTTAAAGGCAAAACTAAGGAAGGCATCCAAAAGGAAAAAGAGGCAAAAAGAGTACGATCGACTCTGAATATTGGTCGAGGCCTCCTTGCCCCATCCATAGATTTTTATAGAGAAGGTCCAGCCCAAATTTCAAGAAATTTGGAGCAATTTTTTGCATTTTGAAAATTTTTGCACTAAAAAACAGGGTTTTCCTCCCTATGCGCTGTGCCACGTGGCGCGCGCTTTTTCTAGAGAGCTCCAAATCCAAAAAACTTTGCATTTCTAGATTTGGAATGATAAATTATGGTTTCTTGTTCATGGCCAAGAAATTTGGGCAAGTTTTGGGCCCTCAAAGAGGTCAAAAACACTCAAAAAATGACCTCACTGCCCCTATTTTGATACACAGGAAGCAATCTTGGGAGATTGATGTTTTGGAGGGGCAAATGACATCCAAATCCATAAATTCCACTTGGGTTGGAAAGTAAATAGGTAGGGCTTTCCAACGAGCTATCATGAGCTCAATTTGGACTTCAGGAAGGGCTTCCAAATCAGCTCCAAAGTGGCGCTACGCATAGATAATCAGGCGCGGCGCATAGAGGATTTTGGTCTATTTTTCACCTTTCAGCTCAGAAATTCGCCCAGTTTTGACTAGTTTCACTTTTTGACGTAATTATTGATCTATCTTAATGTAACTTGATGACTATGATGTAATTTTGGCACATATTTACTTGTTCTAGAGGATTCATTCACTAAAAAGTGAAAATTAAATGAATGAATCAGTTTCCTTCCATATAGAGGCAAGTTGT
>APFE030258844.1:3616-40999 GCA_000404065.3 Pinus taeda
ATGCTCATCCTGAGACCCCATGTAAGGTGCTCAGACTAAGGTAGCAAATTGATATAAACGCGGCGCGCAGATAGATTGAGTGCCCAAACGATCTGAGGAAGGAATAAACTGTTGAATGTAATGGATTGAGTTGAGAATATTATACACATACAGGAATATCACCTTAAAAATGTATGGAATTGAACTTGGAATGCTCAGGCTGAGACTAAGGTGCTCAGACTAAGGTAGCAAATTGGTATAAATGCGGCGCGCAGATAGATTGAGTGCCCAGACGATCTGAGGAAGGAATAAACTGTTGAATGTAACGGATTGAGTACCCAGTCTGTGTTTGTACAGTGGTATTCCAATGGTTGGATTTATTGATATTTTATTTTATTTATTAAATTAATAATGGGGCCATCATGTACTTGAAAATCAACACCTGGCGTTCCTTCACTGTGCTGGACTGAAGGGAGGACACACTGTTGTTCTGACAACATGCATTCTTAGTCCCTTTTCCATTCTGCCTGTGTCTCTTCCCTTTGCCATTGATCTAACGCTTGAAATTTGTTTAATCGTCTAACATCTAATCATATGGTGCACAAAATGACATGTAGGAAATGAGGGGAATTGATTTCAGAGAGAAACGCCTTACGACGTAAAAATATACATTTATTTAAACCATAAAAAGTATATGCATTTAAAAGAATAAAATAAAAAATACAAACGACAAGTTTTCTTTGATATTCTAATATAAAATTCCAAACCAAAACTTATGGTTACTAAATTATATCTTCAAAAAAATACAAACAACTCTGAAAAGAGCTCTTGAAATATCTTCCGAACTGAACTTTAGACATTAAAAAAAGATAAAATACAACTGTCAACTGTTTCACCTTTATCAGGTTCAGTTTTTAACTCTCAGGTCCCTACGTATTGATTTTAGAAATTTCCGCTATATTTTTCAATTATATTGAAAATTTATTTAAAATTTTAAATAAAATATGTACTATGCAAATTTACTATATTTTTCAATTATATTGAAAACTCATTTAAAAATTTAAATAAAAAATGTACTGATGCAAATTTTAGCGAGGAAACATATACAGGTCTAAATTAAAATATCTAAGAAGAAGAAATATTTATTTATTGCACGCAGGCATGGGCACATGGAGCGATTCTGAGAATCGCCCCGCCACCTCGCGATTCTCAGAATCACGCAGTGATATAAACCGCGGACTGTACGCCTCAAGATTGACATTTTTTAGCATTGTGGCCACATGGGGAAGAGCAACCTCGTAATTGTTATCATGAAGCAGCTTTTGAACTTACACCACCCATTCCTCCTTAATCATTGGTGGTTCTTCCACATCCACCAAAAGTGTAGTGGTAATATTTTTAACTTGTTCAATGCACTCCTTCATACTCATTACCGCTTCCTCCTCTTCCACTCTAATTTTGTTTTCAACTTCTGCCATCTTTTCCACAATCTACTGCACTAGTACTAGACCACTCTCTTGTTTTCAGATTATTTAGTACTCAAAGACTATATATAGCACTATGATATCACCTGGAGAGGGAAAATTTGTCACTAGCATGGGCACATGGGGCGATCACGATTCTCAGAATCGTCCCATGTGCCCACGCTTAGTGACAAATGTTCCTCTCCAAATAATATCGTTGTCACTGAGCACTATTCTTCAAATTCGCAGGTTTTGTGGCCTCCGTGTGCCCAAATTTGACAGATTAGCTTCGTGTGTGTGATATTTTTTTTTCTGAGTTGATTGTTAAGTGTGATTTCTAAAAAGATTTTTTTTTGCGGATTTAATTTGTTTAGATTTAATAAGATTTATTAAAATATCAATTTTTACAGTGATTTTTCACATAGTTTAAACAACCTAAATTTAATTTTAAATTTAAGTACAATAAATAACTCTTTAAAACTACTTAATGTAAATTTATATTTATTTAATTTGATTTAGTCAAAATTTCTTCATTGCACTTACCTCCACTCGACCCGCAGATATTTCTTTGGCATAGTTAAACCTTCATAAATTTATTTGGGTTTATGGTTTATAATTTTGTAACTTGCAAGTGACAGTTACATAGTACACACTGCTGGTCACATCACTGCGACAACTTGTATCCATGTTATCTCATGTGTTGTGTTAGTGTTATATGCATTAGAGTTTTTTAAGTATATTTTGTTGGTTGAATTTATTTATAAGTTGGTAGGAATTTGTTAAAATCACAAATTTCAATTGTGAATTTTTAGTTAAAAGGTTTTAAATTTTTAGTTAAAAAGTTTTAAGGATTTTTTTAAGTGTTGAATCAATATATAGTTAAAGATTATATTCTAAATAATGAATGATCATGATTTAACCAGAATTGATTTCTTTGACTAAATAATAGTTAACCAAAGTCCTTTATCCAACTTTTTTGTTGCCGCCAATTTACTAACTTGCGTGAACATCTTAATGGAAAAAAAAACATGCATGAATGTTCTTCATAAAAGGAAATAGTTATGCTTGTATTCTCAAACATATTATCATAATTTTTAATCTTACAGACGTGTTACATGTGTGTTATATATTGTGAATATGAGTTATAATTGTGAGTTTCTAGATTACTATCTTTAGCTAATCAAATCCACTTTCTTAGAGCATGAATACGCCTAATGGTTAAGACCATGTGTTTCCTCCTAAGACGTCACAGGTTCAACAACCAGAAGGGGTTAGAGTAGGTATGCCTTCGTAGACAATAATCAAATCGTTGCATGGAGGTGGGTCTCTTGTCCTCCAAACAAGGGGGTCTCATACACCAATTTGGTGTCTAGCTTGACTAAGACGATAGAGATTCTAAAAATGTTGTTACCAGAAGGAACAGTGTTGAGATGGGAGTCTGCTAAAACCAGTCATAGATCTAGAAGAATTTTGAAACCTGAAATGGTGGGCATGCATGTGGACTTAGATGGGGCACTAGTTGATGAAAGAGAAGAATACGAAACATCTTCATCTGCATCCAGTCATTCATCTGAAAATGTGAATTCTGATGGTGTGCAAGAAAATATGAGTGATTTTGAATAGTTTTCTAAGACAATTTATATAAGTGATGTTAGCATCGTATCTTGAAATAATGTTTTTGATTTCCATATGGTGTTAAATAAGAAGTTATGAGTCATTTTAATGTTGTTTGATTATATGTCTTAATTATGATAATTTTTATTTTTTAGAATATCTACAATGCAACATTAAATTAGATATATAATGTATGTTTCATTCAATATACAAATAATGACATTTTGATTCATTTAGTCATGTAATTTGTTCATAATGTCATGGTTTTTTAATTTTATCGTTAAAAAAATTCCAATTTCTCTTGTATCTAGCATGTTATGGTTGAAAACATGTTGAATTTATACTTAGGAAAGGAAAACGTTATTCTACAAAAAACATTAGTCTGTTTTTTTCCTCATAAACAACTGTTTTTTTGCACATAAAAATTCGATTTTACTAGCATTTTTTAAAAATGTTCAAAATTGACCCTAAAGAAAAATCATCGTTCTAGTATCAACATTTTTTCATTTTCAAGGTTTTTTTTGCATGAAAATTTCATTTTCACTACCATTTTTAAAACATGTTCAAAATTGACCCTAAAAAAAAACCATCGTTCTAGTATACACACCTTTCGTTTTTAGCACTGTTTTTGATGTTTTTTCGGGGTTTTTTGGTGAGAGATCCCATTTTGAGTTTATAGTTCCCATTTCAAAGTTTACATTATTCTAAGCATAAAAAAAAAACATGTTAGAATAGGCCTGAAAGATCAAATACTTCAGAGGGACCTGATTATCAGCTACTTCAAAGAATTATTCTATCTCAAAAAGATGTTATTTGTGCAAAAGACTCATCTCAGAAGAACTAAAAACTCCATTATTTCATAAATATCACTAGGCAGCAGAGCACTCCTCTATCTCAAAGTAAAAGCTACTTCAAAGGATTACTCCATCTCAAAAAGAGCTCCAAAACAATAAAGACGAAATTGTTTGCCAAGAATAAGCTACAATCAAGAAGGTTATGTGAGTTAAATTATTTTTATATTTTAAATGCTTCAATTTTGAATTAATAGTCATAATTAAAGACTAAGTTGACCTTCATATTCCCTCCTATTTATATTATATACCCTTATATACCTCCATTTCCTTTCATAACATTATCCATTATGCCTCCATTTTCCTCAAAATCCACTCTTCTATAGATATTTTACACCCCCATTGGTTTTTAAAATGTAAGTCAAAATCAAAGGGAAAACATCTCTTCACTTCCAACAAAGGCAGAATAATAAGATTGACAAGGGGAGGTGTAAGCAATAATAGTAAGTATGGGAAAGTGTTTCTTGCAAAATAAGACAAGAAAGGGTGAAATCTTAAACTAAGTTGAAAGATAGCATTGGAAACGTTTATTGCAACATGTTATCTTAACAAACAAAGAAATGACTAAGAAGTATTAACTTGTAGACCTCTTATTTTTCTTGTTTTTTAAATGATGTTAAACGTGGTCATTTCAGAAAATTTAGACTATATAGAAAATGAGAATAAGGGAATGAATTTGAAGGACGCAGTATCATGAATTAATTTCATGAATACAAAACCTTTTTCTATGAACAAACAATCTATTTTCTCAAAACTTCAAGCAAAAAGGATAACATAAGCCTACTCACAACATGAAGAAACTAAGTGTAATGATGTAATCAAGGTATTGAGTATAAAATCTTTACAGAGACATCAAAAAATATTGTAGCACGAATAGGTGAACTTGCCAAGGAAATGAAATCCTGTAACATGTCCAAACAAAATGATTAATGCACATTACCCATCTGAAAAACATAAGTGGAAGCGATCATGAAAACAAAATGTAGAGGTAAGAGCCCAATTTGAAATGCTTAAGCAACCAAAGGAGATATCATTCTCATGCAATGGTCATCAAGAGGAATGGAGGAGAAACACAACCATGAGAACAACACTCCAAATTCAAAATGAAACTATGGATATGGCACAATGAGAACAAAGGAGGGGAGGATTTAAAAGAAAAAAACCAGAAGGAACTACGCATGTAATTAAAAGTAGTAGTGTAGTACGAGATTTTGAGAAGACAGAGGTTACCCTAGTTGTGCACACAGGTAAGCAATCCCACAAAAATATCATGAATGAATCATCACAGGAAGTTCCATATACGAATCTCGAGTTCTAATGCTTATAAACGTGTCAATGGAAACTCAACTTTGGAAACTGTGTCGAGGTAATATAGGTAAGAACTTGACTTTGTTTCACGTTTAGAAAATAAATGGGTAATTGACAGAGAGTAGGACTCGTGGAATGAACCTTTATAGCACAGATTCAGAAGTCGCATGGAGGAAGTATAGGAAATAACTCATATTTTGTTTCTAGTTTGGTAAATAAATGGGTAATTAATAGTCACTAAGACTCTTAAAAAGAGCCGAGAGTTAAGGAAATGTTATGATAACCTTAGCCTTGAAAAACACTATTTCAATTTCATATATTTTGTGCCTCTGATGTCAAATGTACAAGAGCCTTAAAAAAATGTAGAAGGATACAGGGCATCGTTTTGACCTCAGCACCAACTTGACCACAGTATCACATGAAATTGGTATGCACAAGGCATCGTTTTCTTTTATTCTCCTGAGAATTCAACAAAGAAAAAATGATATTACATGTTTTATTTGAAATTTTGCATGAAATTTCGTTTTTGAAAACCCAAAAATTGAAAGTGTTCTCTAAACATAACATAGAGCCTCTTCAATGGAATGAAGAACTGAACCTATAGGTTTTCAAATAGAAAATGGGACACCAGATAGTATCACGAAACTCCATAAGGCCGATTTGCTTGAGTTCTTGGGTAAATTTAGAGGTCATAACACTGAACTCACAGAATCAATTGTGGCCATGTATTATGAAGGAAAAATAGACACAAGAGGTTTGACTATTCCAGTAAATGAAGAATACATAGCCCAGGTCATAGGACTACCACAAACAGGAGAAAAATATCATAGGGAACAACACTTCAAGGGTAAGGAGTGGAGCTACTTTTTGCTATAGTTTAGAAAAGATAGTCAATTGGAAATTGGAGTTATAGGAGATTGTTTTCAGGATCCCTCGAAGGAACTCATCTTGGTTATTTAAAAGTATCTTACATGTGATGGAATATAGAGTGTGGTGCACATGTACCATGTTAAAATTCTCCAACATATCCAATGGGAAAACAAAATTAATCTACCCTACTTCTTTACAATGAGCCTCTTGAAAATCATTGAGGGAGTTAATCAAAAGAAAGAAAGCAAACAAGCTATTATCATCGAGGGTTGATAAGAAAGATGGTTGAACATCAACCAGAGAAAACAACACAGGAGACATGAGCAGACTTCATTAAGAGAAATAACTTCACATAAAATCAAGAAGAACAAGAACAAGAAAATACCCAAACAAGTTTATCAAAGGAGATAATGAACACACCCTCATATCCAAGAACAAAGTCAAGGAAAAAGCTCCAATTAGAAAGCAGTGACAATGATAAACCTTTTGTCTCTTTCCTGAGGAAATCCAAGAAGCGGGTATCAAAAGAAAATAGGATGCCTGAGGAAACTAGTCATATTGAAATTTAGGATGAAGATGAACAAAGGAGTTTCGAGGAGCTTCCTAATGATGAGGCATAGAAAGAACATCATGACTACCTCGAAAAGTTAGAGAGACAAGTAAATGAAATATTGAAGGAAGTAGAAGAAAACAAATAGGATGGGTAGTGTGAGGAAACTGAAAAGGATTGTTCCTCTTCATAATCTCCTTATGAAAAACTGAGTAGGTAACTTAAGGAATTGGTTAAAGAAACATATGGAGAGACCTCCAAACCAAGAAAAAAAAGTGAAACAAATCAGATAGAGAAATTAAAGGAAAAACTTAAGGTATCAAAGATCATGGAGATGCATATGAAGAAATAAAACGAAATATACAAGGCACAAAACAACCATCTAGTGAAAGAGAATAAAAAACTAAAAAGGAAATCAAAGAAGATTGAAACACAAAATATTCTCATTTCAAAACAAACTTATAGATGGTTGAAGGAGTAAAAACACTGGAAATACAAATATGAATCCCAAAGGGTGAAGATTTACATCTATAAGAAGTAGGAGGAAACAGCAGGGATAGAAGCAATTTTATAGGAAGCACAAGTAGAGGCTTCAACATCAGCTCCCAAAAAGAGAAAAATATTCAGAAGAGGTAACCAAGCATGAGAAAATGCTTGCTTCTTAGCAAGGGGAAGTGTTGGCCTCTAATTTTGACTTATTTTTATTATGATTATTTCAGTATTTATTAATTTTTCCCACTATCTTGCTACCATAATCACCTAATTTTCATCCATCCATGCATAATAAGGTAATTTAACTAAGTCTTTTAATTACTTTAGTATTTTTCTGAAAATTGATCATTTAATTAAAATTCTGAAGCCTGTAATGGCTCCATTGGAGTCATATTT
Organism: Pinus taeda; assembly: GCA_000404065.3. Taxonomy (NCBI): domain Eukaryota; kingdom Viridiplantae; phylum Streptophyta; class Pinopsida; order Pinales; family Pinaceae; genus Pinus; species Pinus taeda. The sequence continues at coordinate 11,140 of APFE030258844.1, forward strand.
GTAGGACACCTGGGCTCAAAGCAAATGTATATCTGGAAACTACGGGAACCAATGATGAATTAAAATCTATTGGAGCACATTAAAACAACTGCGAAGTAGCCCATCAATGTTGGTCAAACTTGACCAACCATCCAGAACATCCTCTAAAAAGGGGCAATTTTAGGATTTTTTTAGGATTCATCCTTATTTTTGTAAGAAATGGATAGTTTCAACCTGATGAAGTGGGATAACAATAATGATAGTTGTTTTAGACTTTTTAGCTTATATTGTTATCATTTTCCCTATTTAAGAGGAGGTAATCATAGTTAGAAACAATCGAGAAAAATTGAAGACTATTATCTTGAAATAATCGAAGATAGAAATTTATTTCATGATTTCTTTATGCTTGTTGGAGTGAATAAGTTGTTGTAGTTAAGTGTTTTAATAGTGTACCAGCAAGGGTGGAGGGCCCCCATACCAAGCTAAGTACACTTTGTTGTAGAATAATGTTTATAATTGTGCATATGCTAGTTTAATTCTTCATGTTCATCATATTTATTTGTTGTAAACATTTGCATATGTTTTCAGTATGAATTCATTTTATGGCCATGTTTTAAATGAATATTTCTTTATTTTCAATAATTAACTTGAGTGTGTAAGGACAACTAGGACTCTTAGAAAAGAGCCTCTTCTCACTGAGCTAGGACTCAACTGAAACAAGATTCACATTCTCAAATGCTTTTCTAGACTAAATTCATGTGCTTTCACAGTTTACACTCTCTCATGATTTCTTAGATGTTTGGCAATGTTATTATAGAAGGATTGTGGAAGGACAACCAGGACTCTTAGAAAAGGGCCTCTTTTCCATCTTCTAAAATAGACTAATCTCATTGACCAATCATTTATATGATTTCATAGAGTATATCTAAATATTTTTACTTTCTTTTGCAAAAGAAATTATATTTGTAATATGGATTTCCATCATTTTTACAACTACTTTTTATATTAGTTTTATCCAAAATTCCATATATTGTGGTTTGCATCTAAGATTACCAACCTGGATTGATGAGTAAAACACATGTCTTAATTTACCTAGTAAATTGAGCTGACAATATGGAGTCTATTACCTTCTATATAAGTCATTCATGATCTATTTTGAAATAATTATAACTCTACTCATGACCTTTTCCTTTCTTACAACAACGATCACATGATTTGAATACTAAAATTACATAATAGTTGTGAACACATTGTGTTATTTTTCTTGGACATATGTGTAGCTTCTCTTACCAAAGTTGTGTTCTTGTTAATGTTTCTCATGAAGCCTATAACAAATTGTAGAAGTCCTTGGGTTAAACTAAATTTGGGCTATAGGAGTGATTACTTGATATATCGTTTTTTTATCCTTGGAAAGGGTGAGTAGAAAGGTTATGATTTTTCTTAAGTTTACCTTTGGTTGGGAACACTGCACAATGCAAGGACTGAATATTTGACTATGGATGTTGTTTTAGTGCATGAACATATCTGAATGATTTCTTCCAGTGTAGGAATCATTTCATGATTTGGATTAACGATTGTGAAGCTTGAATTTCTCCTGAAATATTGTCTTATTTAAGGATATTGACTTATTTATAGTGAAGGACAAATTTAGAATGGTTTTGATGTTGCTATGAGAGAATGTTTAATTAGTGTTTTCAATTTTTTTTTATTAATGAGCTTGGGAAGTGCGATGATTATGTGCAGGGATAGGTTAACCCATAAAGTTTGACTAGAGTATTCTTCGCATTACCTACAGTACACCTTTAAGTTTACAAAACCTCTGGTTTGAAAATTAATTGTTGAGGATTGAAATACAATTCTAACACCCAACATTTTGGCATCAAAGCAAGGATGGCGTTGAAAGGAATTCTGGTAAAATTTTGAATCTTTTTTTGCAATAAAGGTGAGTTCTACTTCATTTTGTATATGCAGTGTGCTCCTATTGCTAGAGGGAATTTTTCTGGATTGGTTAGATTGTTGTAGGTACATTTTTAAGATAGTTGTAGAATAAAATTTGGACTTAAATTGATTTGTTTCCAGCAAGTGTTTTTACAATCCTTGGCTTTTCTAATTTGATTTTTCTTTTAAAATAAATGACTATGGGGGGTAGGGATCTAAAGCCCAAGAAGGGTAGAGGAAACATTGATAAATCAGAATTATTTTCTCATGGTGGGGCTTTTGTTGCACAAAAAACTCCAAGAAGATATAAACCAACCAAAATGGTACTTAACACCTAGTTTTTGGAGACAAGAGCTCATGGGTATCACAGTCATTAGTAGGGAAGAAGGAGATTATTGAGAATGAAAAATTAAACCTGGAACACATTCAACCTTCACAGTCTACAGGGGACAATTTGTTTGGAGGAAGGAAGATGGAAAATCACAAGGATGTTCATGGTGAAGGGATTGGTGAGAATCAACCACTGGAAGAACAATCCACTTTTTCATTTCCAATTGTGGAACCTAATGCAAATGTTAAAATGAAAAACATCCCACCTTTAGTTCTTCCACATTTCCATGATAAAATACATGAGGATCCTGATTCTTTTGTTTTCAAGTTTGACATACTTGGATTATTTTCTTTTCGAGTTTGATTATTCATTGGATGCCTAGAAGTTAAAACTTTTCACTGCAACCCTTAAATACTCACCTTTACGCTAGTTTATGGGGTTGGAGGGGTGGGGGAGTATCACTTATTGGGATCAAATGAAGACAAATATTTTGAGCAAACATAAAGAATATTATAAGACATGAGAAATGTAAGATGAAATTTTTGCTATCACACAAAATGATGATGAAAATTTGGAGGATTACCTTGAAATATTTGTGTATATCCTTCAAAAGTCAAAGAACAATTTAGATACAAGAACTATTAGAACCCTATTTTTACGAGGATTTTTGGATGATTCCAAGAAAATTTTGACTTTTTTAGGATATGGGGACATTGCTCAGCTTTCTTTTGACCAAATTTGTGACTTGTGTAGGAAATTTTCACATAACAAATCCAGATCTGGTAAGGGAATTAGAACCAGCTCTAGGAACAACAAATTTAGATCTACATATGATATGATTATTGGTTTGGAAAATAAAATGAATAATATGAAAACTGAAATTATGAATACTTTTAGTAAGAAAATAGATTCTTTAAAATTTCAGCAAAAAGTAACAAAAGAACAAGAGTCATTGTCCATTTATTGTCCAAAATGTAAAAAGAATCATCTTTTACGTGAATGTCCTACATATGTCAAGTCTGGTAATAATTGTGTGATATGTATAGGTACACATCCTACTAAGGAATGTCCATCTAAAACTGGGATGAAAATAACATTTGAAGAGGAGCATTCAGTACCTAAGCCATTGCATGCTATGGAAGCATGAAAATCATGGCCACAGGTAAGTACAAGTATGAGTGTTTAACCTGCACCATATTATCTTATTTTTCATAATTCAGCACAATATTCTTTCAAAATATGAATTATCCTCAACCTTGTGAGTACGGGTATCATTCATAGTATGGATAGTCTCCTCCTCCTTGGAAACAAGGATGGAGAGGACCACCACACTCCCATTTTCATTATCCCATGCCTATCCATCCATATCCTACACTTTATGCACCTTATCCTATGGTACAACCTACATTAGTGGTTTCTCTGCCTTAGCAGACACAACTTATGCCACCACCATTTCCATTTCCACCACCATTCTGACCACCTTAGTTGCTAGCACATGTTCCCAACCCAAATAATAAAGGGGTATAAATGATTCATTCTATTAGACTGCTCCATTTCCCCACTTATCACACTATGCTAGTTTGGGTCAATGACCTCGAGCTGAGATTGGGAAAATTAATACATTTGGAAAATCAAAAACAAAAACAAAAAGACTCTCGAGAAATCATTGATGAGAAAACTGAAGAGGAAACTCATAATATTTCAAACATTGATGTTGCTTCATATCTTATTACCGTACACTCAAATTCCTTAGCCTCTTCTTCAAATGAGCCTCCCTTTTCGGAAATGTTAGTTTTGGAGAAATTTTACCCCACCCGTGAGTTTGACCTAGCTTCTGAGTTGAGAAACCTTTTTATAAATGTTCCTCTATTGCATGATATAAAATAGATTACTACATGTACTAAAATCATTCAAGAGCTTTGTCTTAAAAATCTACGAATGAAGAGAGCCAAACCCCTCATTATCTAGTTTGTTGGGAGAGTGACTAAGTTGATGACAGGATGTGCTGAGGTTGAGAAATATATTGATCATTGAAAACCATTCATCTCTGCTGAGATAGGTGATATCCTCATTCCCAATGTGTTGATATACCTTGGAGAGGTCATTAATGTTATAAATAGGAAAACTATGGAGTAACTTCGCCTGATTCACATTCGTCCTACCACCATTACGCTTGAACTTGCTAATAGATCTAAAATTAAGCTAGATGTTATGTTAGATGATGTGATTGTCTGAATTGACTCTTGGGAGTACCCCATAGATTTTATTGTTTTACAATTAAAAAAATCCTATTGGGGGCACCCTTTGATTTTGCGACGACCATGGTTTGCTATAGTTGATGCCTTTATAGGATGTCCTCCGAGAATGTGTATATTTCCCATAGGGATGCTAGGAAGAAGGTCACCCTATACCCACCTGCTAGATCTATCCAGGATCTTTGTGATACCTTATGGTTGGATTATGATAGTAGTGATGAGGAGACCCAATATATTTCCATGATTCACCAATATACTGAGCATACTGAGGAGAATGTGATCCAAGATTTTATTGGTAATGTTGGAAATAATACTAAGAGGGGGGTTGAATTAGTATTTACAATTCAATTATCTTTCATTTCCCAAACAGATTTATATATGCTACTTTAGTGAAGTGAACTTGCGTGTGCATACTACTGTGATAAGAGAAACCAGCGTATACCCATAGAACTTATGATTTAGTCAATTTATGTTGTGTTGATATTTAATCAGTGCATCAATCATTTATTATACAGTAACTATGTGCATTAAAAACATAATAAACCATCACCCATAATAAACACACATGAAAAACAATATTTAAGGTGGAAACCCAATGCGGGAGAAAAAACACCTGTTGTTGTCATCTCTGTCTTCTTTTAATATAAAGAAAATATGTTCTAATCTTGTACTTGTGCAGACTCATACCATTTCGCAAGCACCCACCTGCAGAAGGCTACAATCTTCTCTCGTTTTCTAGCTTCTACTGGAAGGGAGCTATGACCCCCTAGCTCTTGTACTAGCCTATATGTTTACTAGTACATAAGTGTCGACCTACAAAAGGCTACAAGCATCTCCCTTCCTCCAAGGACCATGTTTCATTAATTTTTGGATTGGGTGCTCCTAGTACACAAAAATACAATATGAAGGCCTTGTTTCATCAAATTTTCACACTGGACCCATCGAAACTTAGAAACTCAAACTGCATCAACCAAAAATCAGTTAATCTAAACAATCAGATCACTGTCACTAGAACACTATGTTGAACCTAGAAACATGCATCATCATTCACAACCAGTTGCAACCTCAAAAGACATACATAAGAATGTATATGCTACTTTATTGAACCCAACTTGCGTGTATACGCTACTTCCTTTAACAAAACCTGTGTATACCTTCAAAACTATTGAATCATAAAAAAATTTGAATCAGATTTGTACCAACCAGTAATATTCTGAACATATACTATCAATTTACAGAGATCTAGACAATCAGCAGCAAAGATAAGCCTTCTCACTTAATCAATCAATCAATCGAACACAAACTCCTTATGCATTCAGTTTTACTTTTAGATCTAAGAAGACTTCATTGACAAATAACAGTAAAACAACAGTACTGATCAGATAGATCAGTCATTTCTAAACAATAGGCTTTTCTTTTGCATACGCTACTTGGAAGAGTCGAACCTGCATGTACACATGCCTTTACCAAGTCGAACGAGTGTATAGGTCTACAAATATTAACTTACAACTTCATTGTTATTCCAGACTTAAGACATACCTAGATCATGATATTTAAAGAATAAAACATGCGCAAGAAATTAGATCTAGCCCAACCAATATCAGATCATACAATGATAAATCATTTCAGGTCTCGTGATCCTGATCCAACATTGTATCCAAGGTGCACAAAATATTTCAAATTATATCATAATCATAACCCCTGCAACATAAAATATACTTTAGATAGAAGTATTCCTAAAAAACCCTTTCACTTGCACACATGGCCCTTTGATATTCTCCTCCTTATATAGTTTTGCCCTTCCTCAATACCTCCAGCCAAAACAACATTTAGATTCTGTGGTATTCTTGGACGGGATCAAATAGTCGTTACTCCACTCAAAATTATGGGCTAATACCATGGTATTGACCCTTGGTATTCTTTACTCTTGAATTTTCTTGATTTTCCAACCCATACGCGCTTTTATTCTTGTGAAAGTGCATGCATATGTATATGACCTTTTTGTTCTATGAAATTGTCTATATACACCACTTTGTCAAGTTGAACCTATGTATATAGCTTAAACTATCTAAAAACGTCCTTTTCCTTCAACTTCTTGATTCTTATCAGTATACCTTTGTTCCAACTTCCTGTTCTTCTGTACCAATGCCCTGTTACCTCTGAATTGACTTGCTACATTGTGAGTTGTGTTTTATCAAATCTGAGTTGACCTGTTACTGAGTTGCCATCAAGGACAAAATCTATATCTTAATGCCAACAATATCCCCCTTTGGGGTTGATGGCAACAATATTGGTTTTCATTACTACAAGTTGTACAAATTATTAGAGATATCAAACAACACCAAAAAAAGCTCCCCCTTTGACATCAACGGCAAAGTGTGGACCAAGATATTCTCCCCCTTTGAGATACAATGTTGTCCATGCCCACCATGAGTACATATAGATTCTATAGAGATAATTTTCAAAATAAACATGACTCTATATCTCAACTGAGTATGACCTCCCTAATACCAATGACTCATACATACATCAATCACCCAACCAAGAGGGGATACACCAAATTTGACTCATCCACCCAACCAAGTGGGGATATACCGACTATTTATACATGACTGAAATATAACAATTATTACATCATCCTTCCAATAGGACTCATTTAGAAATAGACTATGACAGAAGGAGACATATTACACCCTAGAACTCTATAAGACCTCTACAAGAATATCTGAAACCATAGCTGTAATCAGCAACCATAATGCCAACAATGCAAAATGTTTGTGAAGGCTAATGCTCCCCCTAAACTTGTGCTACCTGTGCATTGTCAACAAACCATTCATCAAGGCATCTTTATTAGTCAAATAAAAATCAATGAACAAGGCATATCAGTGGACTATAATCATCAATATCAGACTTAGCACCCATAACAAAGTCTGACCCACTATTTTTCTATACGAAAACATATGTGCTCCTACAGCCATAGAAATGCGTGTATATACGTGACTGTCCTTCTTGAAACCTGCGTATATGAACATTCCTCTGAAAAACTAGATTTAACAACAAGATGATGTACAAACTACTCTTAGATTTTGTCTAATATATTCAAAAGTTTCTCTTGGAAGAAGTTTGGTGAATATATCAGCAACCTATTCTTTGGATGGAACGTACTCCAATTTAACCTTTTGTTCAAGCACTTTTTCTCATAGAAAATGGTACTTAATGGGTATGTGCTTGGTCTTGGACTACATGACTAGATTTTTTGAAATATTGATGGCACTTTTATTATCACATAGAATGGAGATGGGTGGAGTACATGTGATTTGAATATTTGCAATGTTTGCATCATCCAAAGTAGTTGTGTGCAGCAAGATGTAGCAGCCACATATTCTACTTCAGCTGTAGATAAGGAAAACAAACTTTATTTCTTGTTGAACCAAAACATTAACCGTGATCCCATGTAGAATGCACCTCCACTAGTGCTTTTTCGATCATCAACATTTCCTGCCCAATCTGCATCTGTATATGCATGAAGAGTAAGATCTATATATTTAGGATACCATAGACCAAAGTCTTGAGTTCCTCGAAGATATTTGAATATACTTTTGATTTACTGAAGATTTGATTCCTTTGGATTTGCTTAGAACCCTCCAACAATTCCTACTACATGCATGATATCAGTTCTCGTACCAGTTAGACAGATAATATTTCCAATCATAGATCTGTATGCTGGTTGATTCACTGTAGGTGATTCATCGTTAGAACTGAGATTGCATCATGTTACAATTGGAGTACATGCTGGTTTAGAATCTTCTATTCTATACTTCTTTAGAATCTGCTTGAGATATTTAGTTTGTGAAAGAAAAATACCATCTTTTGATTGTTGTACTTGTAGACCAAGGAAATAAGTAGGTTCACCAAGTAAGGACATTTCATATTCTTGCTGTATAACTGAAGCAAAGTTTTGACTCATAGATTCTTCATTGCTACCAAAGATGATATCATCAACATAAAAAACAATAATTAGTAGTTCTTCATTTTCAATCTTTGTGTATAAGTTGTTGTCTACAGAACCTTTTGTGAAATGTTGTATATATTTGTCAATAAGATAATACCAACCCCTTGGAGCTTGTTTCAGACCATATAAAGCCTTTTTGAGCTTGCATACAAGTTTTGCATCATTTCCTAGAATGAATCCTTCTAGTTTCTCAATATAAACTTCTTCTTCTAAATCCCCATTAAGAAAAGTTGATTTTACATCCATTTGATATACTTTGAATTTTTGAAAACTTGAAAGATCAAGAAAGATTCTTATGGCTTCAAGTCTATCAACAAGTGCAAAATTTTCTTCAAAGTCTACACCTTCTTGTTGAGCATACCCTTTAAAAAAAGTCTTTCTTTGTTTCTAATAACCTCTCCATTTTCATTCAATTTATTATTAAATATCCATTTTGTTCCTATAACATTTTTATCATGAGGCCTTGGAACTAATTCCCAAATATCATTCTTTTCAATTTGGTCAAGTTCTTCATCCATGGCCTTAAACCAACATTCATCTTTGCTAGCTTCATTTACATTCTATGGTTCTATGGAGGATAGTAATGATAGAGAACTTGAGGTTCATGTAAGAGTTCTTATTGTCTATACTCCAAACCCTTTTTCTCCTAGAATTTGAGATTTTGGATGATTCTTTTGAACATACATGGATGGAGTCTTTTCCCTATCTATTGTATCTTATTCTGATGCTTCATTGGTTCTTCCTCTATATCATTTTGATTTGATACGGGAAAGAATTCACCTTCTTCCTCATTTTCATATTCCTCTGTTGATTTCATCTATTCTGTATTTCTGCATGCTTCATCAATTACTACATCAATGCATTCAACAATTTTCAAAAGTATTTTATTATGAAATTTGTATCCTTTTCTTCTGGATGAATAACCAAGAAGAATTCCTTCATCTGCTCTGAGTTCAAACTTACCAAGTTTGTCATTAGTCTTTTTAATGAAACATTTGCTTCCAAAAACTCTAAATTGTTTTACAGTAGGAGGCTTACCATACCAAATTTCATATGGAGTTTGATCACTATTTACCCAAACATTAGCTTTGTTGAGAATAGCCACGGTAGCAAATGCAGCATCACCCTAGAAGGTGGCAAGAGTTCCAGATTCATCAAGTATAGCTCGAGCCATTTGTTGAACTATTTTGTTCATTCTTTCTACTATGCCATTTTGTTTAGGAGTTCTCAGAACAGAGAACTGCCTTTTTATTTCATGTTGTTCACAAAAATCAAAAAAATCATCTGATATGAATTCTCCCACTCAATCCGATCTGAGACATTTGATTTTTAGATATAATTCATTTTCAACTAAACCTTTGAAAGCTTTAAAATTTTCAAATGCTTCATCTTTATGCTTTAGTAGACCTATCCAACACGTTCTAGAAAAATCATCAATGAATAAAATAAAGTATTATTCTCCACGAGGTGACTTTTCCCTTGTTGGTCGACATAAATCAATATGGATGAGTTCAAGAGGCTTACTTGTTGATCCTTATTTCCCACTGAAATGAAATCTCGTTCTCTTACCAACTTGACATGGTTTGCATATGGTATTTTCTAGAATGTTGATATTTGGAAGATCACGGACTGCCTTGAGCCTGCATGATTTTCTTATTCTGAGAAAAGCTTAGATGCCCCAATCTTCTATGCCATAACCAATTTTTCATATGTTTTTCTTAGATAGCATTTTTTTTGTCCTCCTTTGAGTATGTATAAATTTTTTGGAGTTCTTGTACCTTTGATTACGGTCATTCCTGTATCAAGCTCATGAACCACACATTCGTTCGATTGAAACACAACTTCATTTCCTTGATCACACATTTGAATGACACTCAACAATTTATTCTTTAAACCATCTACATTCATGAAATTTCTAACATTAACCTTTTCTTTCATATAAATAGAGCCTTTACCATTAATGACAGTTGGTGTGTCATTTCCAAACAAGACATTATTTTCCTTTTCCAAAGCATTATATGAATGAAGTTTCTCTTTATCACCTATCATGTGTTTGGAGCATCCATTGTCAATGTACCATTGATTTTATTATCCTTCAGCAAACATAGCTATGCCACATCTTTCTGTTTTAACTTCCTTATTTCTCCATACCTTGGAATTTGATGATGATTCCTCCTTTTCAAGTGTTGGCCGAAATTGTCTCCTACATTCAGATTCTTCATGACCAAAGTTATTACAAAACAGAAATTCAATTTCATCTTCAAGAAGAGAGAAATTATTATCAGAACTTTTCTTGATCCCCGTTACGCTCCTTTAATTTCGTGCTTCTCTAGTCATGATAGTTTTGTAAACAACACATTGAGAAGCATTATGCCCAAAGTTATGGCATGAAAAGCATTTTCCATTAAATAAGTTTATGTGATCATAGAATCTTTTGGCATTGTTTACCTTTTGGTTGATGCTTCTATTGATGTTCATCCTTGGAGTAAATTGAGCATGATTTACTTGATGAGTACTTTTAGGTTTTTACTAACGATTGACATATTGTTCACTGGTCTTTGTTTTATCAATATAGATTCTAGTGGAGACTGACGGATTATGTGATTGGGATGATTCTTCAGTATATCCAAGACTTGTATTTATAAAAAGAGAACTTTGAACCTTGATGATTTCATTTAAAGTTTATGATCCTTTAGCAAATATAAGATTAAGGGATTTTGTCTTCTCTAGTTCTTTTCTTTGACCCACAACTTCTCATTCTAGTTTTTCATTGTGATTTTCTCTTTTAGTGAGTTGATGTGTCAACGTGTCTATGATCATATTCTTTTCTTCCAAGCAGATTTTGAGTTTTGTGATTTCTTCAAGAAAGTCTTCCTCTTCTAAGGCATCCAAAAAATCATCATTGTCATAAGCCATGAGTAGTTTATAATCTTGTTAAGCTTCATCTTCATCACTATTAGATAATCCATCACTTTATTCATGAGTATAGTAACTTCTTCTATCAACAACCTGTTTTCTATTGCCTTTTTCATATTCCTTTACTTTTTCATGATTATTTTTATGAGGACATTTTGCAGCATAATGGCCAACTCTACCACAAGAAAAGAATTTGAATGGTAGCATACCTTTGAATCTTCTGGAACCCCATTGAAGCTTATTGACAAAGTTTACCTCATATTCTTCTTCTAAAACATGTCCTAATTCATTGTGTTCTTCCTTTTCTTTCCCCTTTGCTGAAGCTTTGAAAGCATCTTCTCTCATATCTGATCGAATTCCTTTCCTCATTTCAAAGGTAGTTAGAATTCCATGAAGTTGAACCATAGTAATAGATTAAAGATCCTACTTTTCTTCTATGGTAGATAATTTTGACTCAAATTTAGAAGACAAATATCTCAAAGTTTTCTCTACTAAAGTAGCCTCCTTTATCTCTTCACCGAGATTCTTCATACAATTAACAATCTCATCTACATGTAAAAATTAACTAGAAATACTTTCATCACTAGGCATCTTAAGAGTTTCATACTGAATTATGAGAGTTTGAAGCTTAACATGTTTTACCTGGGAGTCTCCTTCGTAGCTCTGAATTATTTTTTTCCATATCCCTTTGGTTGTCTTAAACTACATGACTTTGACGAATTCTCATTATGACAGACTTCCCAATAAAATATTGACTGATTTGGCATTGCTTTCGTATAACTTCTTACCTACTGTATATATAGGTATTGCTGCTAGAAATTGATATCCTCCTTCCACAATTTCCCAAACATCGGCTCCAAGCGATTGAAGATAGGCTCTGGTTCTTATTTTCCAACATACAAATTTGTTCCCATTGAAGATTGGTGGTTTGATAGATCCTATTCCTTCATGATTGTTCATCTTGAAATATCTCCCATCAAGCAATCAAGCTTCTTCTGAAGGACCTACTCCGACACCAATTGTTGCAAATAATACTAAGAGGGTGGGTGAATCAATATTTATAACTCCATAATTTTTCATTTCCCAAACAGATTTATATACATTACATCAGTGAAGGGAGCTTATGCGTGCACGCTACTATGATTAGAGAAACTAATGTATACCTAGAGAACTTATGATTTAGTAAATTTGTCATGTGTTGATCTTTAATCAGTGCATTAGTAACTTATTATATAGTAACTATGTAGAGTAATAACATAATAAACCATCACCCATACGGAACACACACAAACACCAAGATTTAAGGTGGAAACCCATTGCGAGAGGAAAACCACCTATTGTTGTCATCTTTGTCTTCTTTTAATATAAAGAAAAATTGTTTACAAGATTGTACTTGTGCGGACTCATACCAGTACGCAGGCACCTACCTGCAAAAGGCTACAACCTTCTCTCATTTTCCAGATTCTACTATAAAGGAGTCACAACACCGTAGCTCTTGCACTAGTCGATATTCTTACAAGTACGTAGGCGTCAGCCTACCAAAGGCTACAACCTTCTCTCTTCCTCCAGGGACCACGTTTCATTAATTTTCAAACTAGGTGCTCCTGGTACACAACAATACAATATGAAGGCCTCGTTTCATCAAATTTTCACACTGGACCCGTTAGAAACTTAGAAACTCAAACTGCATCAACCAACAATCAGTTAATCTGAACAGTCAAATCATTATCACTAGAACATAGTGTTGAACACAGAAACCTGCATCATCATTCAAAACAAGCTGCAACCTTAAAAGACATACATCAGAATGTATGCGCTACTTTACTGAACCCAAACTGTGTGTATATGCTACTTCCTTTAACAAAACATACGTATACCTTCAAAAATACTTAATCATAAAAACATCTGAATCAGTTCTATACCAACCAGTAATATTCTGAACATCTACTATCAATTTACAAAGATCTAGACAGTCAGCAACAAAGATAACCCTTCTCACTTAATCAATCAATGAATCAGATGCAAACTCCTTGTGCATTCAGTTTTACTTTTATATCTAATAAGAATTCATTGACAGACAATAGTAAAACAACAAAACTGATCAGATAGATCAGCAATTTCTGAAAAATAGGATTTCCTTTTGCACACACTACTTGGAAGAGTCGAGCATGCATGTATATGTGCCTTTACCAAGTCGAACCAATGTATAGGTCTGCAAATATTAACTTACAACTTCGTTGTTATTCTAGATTTCATACATACCCAGATCATGATATTTAAAGAATAAAACATGTGTAAGAAATCAAATCTAGCCCAACCAATATCAAATCATACAATGATAAGTCATTTCAAGTCTCATGATCCTGACCCAACATTGTATCCAAGGTGCACAAAATATTTTAGATTATATCATAATCATAACCCTTGCAACATAAAATATACTTCAAATAGAATTATTCCTAAGAAACCCATTCACTTGCACACATGGCCCTTTGATATTCTCCTCTTTATATAGTTTTGGCCTTCCTTAATACCTTGGACCAAAACAACACTTAGATCATGTCATATTCTTGGATGAGATCAAATAGTCATTATTCCGCTCAAATTGTGTGCTAATACCATGGTATTTACCCTTGGTATTCTTTAATCTTCAATTTTCTTTATTTTCCAACACATACACGCTTTCTTCTCATGAAAGTGTGTGCATATGTATATGCTGTTTTTGTTCTCTGAAACTGTGTGTATACACCACTTTGTCAAGTTGAACCTACGTATACAACTTAAACTATCTGAAAACATGATTTTCCTTCAACTTCTTCATTTTGATCAGTAGACCATTGTTCCAACTTCTTGTTCTTTGTACCAATGCCTTGTTACCTCTGACTTGATATGTTACATTGTGAGTTTCCTTTTATCAAACCTGAGCTGACCTGTGAGTGAGTTTCCATCAAGGAAAACACATGTATCATAATGCCAACAGGTAACCTAGACAATATGTAGGTCTTTGGACTACTTCACCAAATTTTTAGTCAAGATTTCCAAGAAAATTGTAATCTACAATTCGTATCATCACTACGAGTTTGGTAGCCACCACAGATATTTACGAGATAGACACTACTCTTGTTGAGGTAAGTTTAGGAAAATATTTATACATTATAATAGACCTGGACCCATCCCAGCAAGAGTAACTTGTGAGATTTCTTTGAGACCATCTTGACGTCTTTGCATGGAGTTATGAGGACATGAAAGGCATGCCTTCTAAAACTTTTACCCATCAGATTTATATTTAGGAGGGTGTCGACCTCTCCGACAACCCCAAAGGTGAATGAACCCTACACTTCAAGATGTTTTGAAATAAGAACTTCATAAAATCTTATATTTGAACTTTATCTATCCTATATCTAATAGAAAGTGGTTCTCTTCATTAATAGTAGTCCCGAAAAAGATGGGATTTGGTGAATTTGTTTTTATTATCAAGAATTAAATCAAGACAATCTCAAGTATTACTTTCCCCTCCCCTTCATCAATCAAGTACTAGATACCCTTATGGGTTAAAAGTACTTCTCATTTTTGTATGGCTTTAGTGGTTATCAAAACATGACTACCTTTACTTGTCCCTAGGGAACATTCGCTTACCAAGTGCTTCCCTTTGGACTCTCTAATGCTCCTTCTACTTTTCAAAGGGTAGTCTTGGCTATTTTTGCTGACCTCAAATGTGTAGAGGTTTATATGGACCATTTCTCAGTATTTGGTAATTCTTTTCAAGAATCTCTCTAGAATTTAGAGAAAGTGATAGTTAGATGCCAAGAGGCCCGCTATTTCAGGAATATTTAGTGTTCTTGGAAAAATGCCTAACCATCTAGATCTAGTAGCTGATCTAGAAACAAAAATCAAAGAAATCTTAATTTTTCCTATAAACAACAGATAAAATAAGGGAACAAAGAACCGACTTTTAACTTCTGCTTGTTCCTTACCTCCCTTGACCGATTTTTCTACTCCTTTCCGTACTTAAATCTCTTGAGAAGTACTTGCACAACATATAAAAACAAAAACCAGTCAAAGCATAATGATATATTGTTCATAAATAACATGGAATCGAAAATATGATATACATATGAATGCATTAACATATAACACAAGCATAAGGGAAAAATCTTGAAAACTTTATTCATAGGAGGAAAGATTACAACCAATGTGAGTTCGATCCAGTGTCATCTTTCCAATTCAATCCTTCTTGACCTCATGAAAAGAAAGACATTCCAACACTATAGTTGCACTCAATTCTAAACTCATACCACTAGCATCTCCTTACAACTCAATATTTTCCAGCACCAAATCTCTTAGATGAGTGATCTATTTATAGGTGAGTGAAGGAGGTTATGCTATTAATGGAGGTAATGAATGCCTTTCTAAATTTAGAAATCAATTCCATGGAAGAATGGATAGGGGATTGATGTTTCCTAATTCTCTTTCTCATCCAAAATCTAACTCAGAGCAAGTGGCATTTGAGAAACTTCTAGAGGCTTCCAATGGATAAGGAATCTTCAAACCCTCACAGAACTTTGCTCAACTTCACCCAGCGCAGGTCAAAGAGGGACCAAGTGTGCTACATAACACCCTATTAATGCATGGTTTGCATTGTAGCACACCCTAATGAAGGCCTACTTGCACTTATCTTCTTAGAGGTGGTTTTTGGATGTCTTCAGTGATGTAGCTTCTTTGGGAGTAAGGAATTCTGATGACTAACTTCTTTAGGGCATGTAACAACTCTACTAGGGGTTGATGGGACCTAATAGCATCGATCCATAAGTTGGGGTTGATGTTCCCAAATGGATCTATAACAGTTTCTTGCTAAAGCATGGAGTCATAAATATCTATGTCGGGTGAAATGCTTTATCACAAGGAGAGGATATTTTGAACGGAAGGTGACCTACATTGAATTACAATACATATATCATGATAATTGATTTTCTTCATGTATTAGCTGAGGGAGGCATACCCATGCTCAGATTATAAACTTTCATTACACGTACATAAATTAGATAGTCGTCTACAGATATAGATTCATGTTTCTATAGATATAGATTCCTTGATTAGAGCATCATTAATGTATGCCCCAAACTATCAAAAAGACTTTTACCTATATCTCGCCGCTGCAGATACAAACATTGGAATGATTTTAGTTCAAGAAGAAAGTGGAACAGAACATCCTATTTATTATTTGAGTCGTAATCTCAATGATATAGAAAGGAAATATTCATATGTTGAAAAGTTAGCCTTGGAAGTCGTTCAAGCCTTACAAAGATTTCGTCATTACATCCTCCTTCGCAAAAATATCATTCTATCATATTGCAACCCTATGACATATATTTTGTCACGTCAATTGCTAGGGGGCAAATATTCTAAATGGATAGTTATCTTACAGGAGTTTGATTTGGAATTGATAAGATCTAAATCAAAGAAATCTCTTATCTTTGTCGAGTTACTTTGCGACCTTCCCTTGTCCTCCAATGATTTAACATCAAAAGCATCAATCTTGGATGAGTCTCTGTTTCTAATTTCGTCAAGTGATCGATGGTATGAAGATATACTGGTCTATCTCTAGACCCAATCTTTTCGGCCTAATACCTCTCGCTCTGAATAGCGACATACTTGATACTAAGCGAAAGATTATCTAATCATTGGTGATACACTTTATCATCGTGGTGTCAATACAATATTACAAAGGTGCCTTACTCATGAGGAGGCTGAAAAAGATTTAAATGAATGTCATTCAGGTGCTTATGGGGGGCATTTATCTAGTTACGCAACTGCACAAAAAATTCTACGAGATGGTTACTTCTGGCCATCCATATTAAAATATTGCATTCTTGCTGTCAGAAGTCTCCATGCTTGCCATATTTTTTATCGTAAAACTAGATTACCACCTTCACCATTGCATCCAGTTGCTTTTGTTGGTCCATTCGCAAAATGGGGCATTGATGTTATGGCATGTAACCCCACCTTGGCCGGGGCGCATGGGTATATTATAGTTGTCACTGACTATTTTACCAAATGGGCTAGGCGATGCCTACATTGAACAACAGTGGCAAAACGACTGCTCTTTTTTTTTAACCATTTGGTTTCCAGGTTTGGTGTACCGCAAGCTATAGTTATAGATCATGGGTCACATTTCACAATCATATGATGATCAAATTAACTGCCAAATTAGGATTGTCACATGATTGTTCTACTCCATACTACCCGCAAGCTAATGGACAAGTTGAGGCTATCAACAAAGTCCTTAAGCGCATGTTGCAAAGAATGATTGGAGTCCATAAACGGAATTGGCATTTAATCATGTACTCAACTTTGTGGGCATATCAAACCTCGATAAGAAATGCAACTGGATTTATGCCTTTTCATTTGCTGTATGGTTTGGAAGTAGTCTTACCAATCCAATGTGAAATATCATCCCTCAAACTTGCAATTGACCTGCTACCTAACACTTCAGAAGAAGAAGAATGTTTCTTGTAATTAATCCATCTGGATGAAACCTATCGTGATGCTGCATTGGCTAACGAGGCACACAAGAAACACATCAAGGCACAAAATGACAAGAATGTTAAGCCTCGTTTCCTCTCAAAAGGTGACCTGGTCTTGCTTTACGATCAGGATTCTGGAAAACTAGGAGCGAGAAAATTTGAACCATTATGGATGGGCCGTTATATTGTTAAACATGTGTTGAAAAAAGGTGCCTATGAGTTAGTGGATTATGATGGGATTCCATTGTCTCAGCCCCGAAATGGGTTGTATCTTAAACATTTTCGGTGCTTAGTTGTAAAACTCACTATACATATGCTTTGATTGCATTTTTGTGTGTTAGTTTTCTTTTAGAGTTCTTATTTGGTTTGGTAATCCACTACACATTTGTTGCAGATGTTGAATATTTCAAAAGCATTTGTTGGGTATGCCAACGGAGCTACTCATAGTACGCAAAATCTATCTTCTGCAGCCTGGGCCATTTTCGCTCCTAGCAGTGAGTTAGTGAGTTTTAGAGGGTTATGTATTTGTCGATCGACAAACAATATTGTTGAGTATAGTGCATTGATTGAGCTCCTCTATGATTCCCTTTCACATGGCATATGTCGAATCATCATTAGGCTAGATTCACAACTGGTCGTACTACAACTTACTGGCATCTATGCCGTCCGAAACCCAGCAATCCATCGCATCTTCCTTAGAGTTCATATTTTGGAAAGGTATTTTGAATTTATTCAATATCAACATATTTCCATAAATTTAAACACATTAACTAACTCTTTAGCAAATTATGTGTTAAATAGACATTTGTGACATTTGTAAAGATTTTTTTCAACATCATTTGAATAGGATTGCATCACTTAATCATAATAAAACTCTAAAAGTTAGATAGATAACTATAAATAAGTTTTTACAAATAGTTTGTGTCCAAGACAAATTCAGTCATCTGATCCAAATAATTCAAAAATATGTGTAGAAAATATCCCAATAGACTAATGCTACTGATGATAACAGGTCACAGTCTATGCTATCATATGCAGGAGTCTCATCCAATGACTCATCGTGCCAATAGTATGGCGCTACAATCGCATAGGAAGCTCCTCAATTTGGACATCCAGAATACCAAGGGTCAAACCCTCTATGTGATCCTGCAGCTCAGAAAAGGTCTCCACTAAATCCAAATCCCTGAGAACTGCCCTCCCAACAACTGTCTCAGCTAGTGCACCTGCCTCCCGTTGTCGTGCCACAGGAATCCAACATCTGCATACATATACAAGTTTATTTAGTCTTGGTAACAATAAAAAAAATGCAAAAAGTAAAAACTTCAAAAATAAAAACATTGTGGTCAAACAATTTACCAATGGCACTCCACTACGCCCCAGCTGGCAACACCAGATCTGGATCACCACAGAAGTCCATCCCTGAATATGGATATTCTGAGAAGGCCATCTCCTGACGGTCGAACCACTCAAAGAAAGCAGAGGAAAATGAGATCATTGACTGGCCAACATGTCTAGCCATAAGATCCACCCACCTCTACATCCGTGGGTCTCTAGGTCTAGGAGCTCCCAGTGAAATGTGTTGTGGCTGCATGAGAGGGATTCTCTCCAAGGCAAAGGAAATTAGGATAGACCCATAACCAAAATTTTTTGTCTTTCTGGTCTTCACCTTTGTCATTTTTTCTCTCATAGATGGAAGAATTTCCTCACACCAGTTGAATACCTTTGGTTCCAAGCACTGTAAAGCATGCCACATATAATATTTGTTTGCCAAATGTAAAGTTGCATTGGCGACCAGTTTGGCAAGGGTGAAAAGGATTGTTCTCAATGGTAGATCACTAACATCTTGGATATTAATATTTCCATCTCTGCTAGGTTGATATCCTTCCTGATAGAACTAACAAATATAATCTCTCACTGATTCACCTCCTCTGGTGAATCCTGATAATGAAATGGGGGCACCCTACCTCGATAAACCCGTCAGAAAGTAAATATCCTCGATGGTAAAGGGGATCACTTTTCCCCTAATATGAAAACCTGGTCAGTAGGATCCCATGAATGAACAAGATACTATAGTAGTTCAATTTGTTGTCGCATGCTAGATAAGCGAAAATACTTCAGTAACCCACAATTCCTTAAGGCATCAAATGTGGCCTGGTCATTTAAGGCAATCATGTCTTGTTCTTCGTGCTCTCATTCTCTCCATATAATGACCATTCTAATTTGATGAATGTCTGAATCACAATGATTAGAGAAATTAGGATCCAATTTTTGCAAAGAAGAAGTGAAGATTTGGGAGAAAAAAATTGTCAATTTTTGGCTTTTGCACCCATTGCACTCCCCCATTAGAGACAGTGTGCTGCAATGTATACTACCTTCTAGGTATATGAAATGCAGCGCACCTTTCGATATAGAAAGGTTGCGCTTATCTAGAGGGTGCAAAATGAAACCCTATGGGACTCAAAAACCAAAAAATTTTGCTCAAAATTGAAAATGAATAGAATGAAATGGAAGAGAACTAGGATAGCTCCTACCTGGTCTAGATGGCATGAGAAATGATCCACAGAATCCTCCGCAATCAGCTAGTGAATTTTGGGGTAAAAAACTGCTCCAAAGCTCCAAAATCAAATGGTAAAAGTAAAATGGTAAAAATGAATTACAAAACTTGTTTTTATGTTTATTTTTGCATATTAATCAATGTAAATATGGGTTTTTATTCATTTTTTCCATGAACATATATTTTAAATCCTCTTGATGAAGTTTTTGAGCAGGTCCAACAATTGAAAGTAGAATCAAGTGTACTAAAGGGTAAATTGGACATCTTTGACCACAAAGAAGACTTTTGCTTCTTTTCGAGCTTTGTTAAAAACGAAAAGAAAACCCCCATAGAGTCATCTTTAAACTCTTTTTAGACTCTCTAAATATGAAAAGATTTCCTTGTGCTTGTCCATTCCAGCTCATTAAAAGATTGGAAACGACGTCTCTCTTGTATTATTTTACGCTTTTTCAGACTTAAGAAATTATTTTATGAAAAATAACTTATGGAGTTTTCTTTTCGTCCCTTTCGAAACTCTCTAAACATGAAAAGGACCAAGTTATCTTTGTCGTTAAACTCGTTAAAACATCAAATAGCAACAAACTTGTCCATCTAGACAAGACCGAGTTTCAGCTTCACTAGACTTGTTAAAACATAAAATAGTGATGGGCTTGCCCAAAGGGCGAATTATAGAAAAATCATATGTTATCCTCCTCAAACTTGATAAAAATAAAGAAGTACTAGTCAGCAATGATTGGGGAAAGTGGGAAAAGTCAAGAAAATTTTAAGGTAGTGAGTCTCTCTTGAACATAACACTTCCACTTCATCTCCATGACTATTTGGCTTGGGTCATTCAGCTTGATGGTTATCACACCATCCATCACTTTTTATTTTGGGTCAACACTACCAATTCATCTTAGTGTCTCTAATATGTTCAAGAGAAGTCATCTAGTTAAAACTTCATCCTTTGCAATACTGTAAACCTTCATTTTCATGACCGCCATTCCAAAACCTTGTGTCATAAGTCGATTCCCATCTCCAAAAATCATTTACCTCATTTCATGTCGTATATGTGGGATACATCAAGGCCCTCCTATGACGAAGTTACTTCTTGTCGACATCAGCTCATCATCCAAGAAGTTGACTTAGAAACACCCCTTCAGTGCCTTGAAGCTTGCATACATCAATGGCAGGTTTCTTGATTCCAACGATAGGTTGACATCAATGGCCTTTGACCGAAAGACTTTGTATGGTGTTTGACATCAAATCATTTATTCACACCTTGCAAAATGTACTGTAGTACCTTGAGGGTCATTTTTCATTATCGATGATTCCTCTTGCGTTAACAAATATTTGGTTGGTAATCAAACAATGTCTTTCCATGTTTGACCTAAGAACATCTATTCACATGGTTAGACTTGTATATTGAGTGAAGATTAAATGATATTGAAGACCCCGGATCTAGGTTCATCCATCTGGGTTGTGATATATTCAGGAGCATCAAATCAAGTGTACAATGGCCTTACAATGATAGTCATCCTCATCATGGATCTATATCTGTAGAAACATGAATCTATATCTATAGACGACTATCTAATTTATGTACATGTAACAAAAGTTTATAAGCTGAGCATGGGTATGCCTCCCTCAGCTAATTCATGAAGAAAATAAATTATCATGATATATGTATTGTAATTGAATGTAGGTCACCTTCCATTTCAAATCTCCTCTCCTCGTGATAAAGCATTTCACCCAACATAGATATTTACGAATTCATGCTTTAGGGGGGAACTGTTACAGATACATTTGGGCATATCAACCCCAACTTAAATATCGATGCTATTAGAGCCCATCAACCCCTAGTACAGTGTTGTTACATTCCATAAAGGATTTAGTCGTCAGAATGCCTTACTCCCAAAGAAGTTCCATCACTGAAGACATCCAAAAACCACCTCTAAGAAGATCAACGCAGGTAGGCCTTCATTAGGGTGTGCTACAATGAAAAACATGCATTAATAGGGTGCTATGCAGTTCATTTTGTCCCTCTTTGACATATGCTAGGCGAAGTTGAGCAAAGTTCCATGAGGGTTTGAAGATTCCTTATCCATTGGAAGCCTATAGAAGTTTCTCAAATGCCACCTGCTCCTTTGAGTTCACCTTTGGATGAGAAAGAGAATTAGGAAACATCAATCCCCTATCCCTTCTTCCATGGAACTAATTTATAAATTTAGAAAGCCATTCA
This sequence comes from Pinus taeda, assembly GCA_000404065.3. Lineage (NCBI taxonomy): Eukaryota > Viridiplantae > Streptophyta > Pinopsida > Pinales > Pinaceae > Pinus > Pinus taeda. Next base: position 33,870 of record APFE030258844.1, read on the forward strand.
TTACCTCCTTTGATAGCATAACCTCTTTCACTCACCTATAAATAAATCACTCATCTAAGAGATCTAGTGCCGGAAAATATTGATTTGTAAGGAGATTTTGGCGTTATGAGTTTAGAATTGAGTGTAGGTATAGTGTTGGAATGTCTTGATTTTCATGAGGTGAAGAAGGATTGAATTGGAAGGATGACACTGGATCAAACTCACGTTGGTTGTAATCTTTCCCCTTATCAATAAAGTTTTCAATATTTTTCCCTTATTCTTATGTTATATGTTAATGCATTCATATGTATATGATGTTTTCAATTCCATGTTATTTATGAACAATAGATCATTATGCTTTGACAGGTTTTTGTTTCTATAAGTTGTGCAGGTACTTCTCAAGCGATTTAAGTATGGGAAGGAGTAGCAAAATCGGTCAAGGGAGATAAGTAACAAGCAGAAGTTACAAGTAGGTTCTCTATTCCCTTATTTTATCTGTTGTTTATAGGAAAAATTAAGATTTCTTTGACTGTTGTTTGTAGATTAGCTACTAGATCTAGAAGGTTAGGCATTTTTCCAAGAACACTAAATATTCTCGAAAAAAACTGGCGAACATACTGGGGAATCACCGGCCACCAAGGTACATATGCAATTGGATCATTAGTGAGCCAGTTTAAATCTGGTAACTCTAAAGTTGCTACGAATGGCAATTGTCGATTCAAGTTGGGTTGAGCATACCCAGGATATAATGCAGATGCCTTATGTTGGTATGCAAAGACCTATTGCATAGCCAATTCCATCATATCCTGGGTATGCTCAACTTGACTTGAATCAACAGTTGCCATTCGTAGCAACTTTAGAATTACTAGATTTAAACTGACTCACTAATGATCCAATTGCATATTTGCCTTGGTGGCCAGTGATTCCCCAGTATGGTTGCCAGTTTGTTTCAGGAATATTTATTATTCTTGGAAAAACGCCTAACCCTTTAGATCTAGTAGCTGATCTAGAAAAAAAAAGTTAAAGCAATCTTAATTTTTCCTGTAAACAACAGATAAAATAAGGGAACAGAGAACCTACTTGTAACTTACGCTTGTTCCTTATCTCCCTTGACTAATTTCGCCACTCCTTCTTGTACTTAAATCGCTTGAGAAGTACCTGCACAACTTACAGAAACAAAAGTCCGTCAAAGCATAATGATCTATTGTTCATAAATAACATGTAATCGAAAATATGATATATATATATATATATATATATGAATGCATTAACATATAACACAAGCATAAGGGAAAAATCTTGAAAAATTTATTGATAAGAGGAAAGATTACAACCAATGCGAGTTCGATCTAGTGTCATCCTTCCATTTCATTCATTCTTGACCTCATGAAAAGCAAGACATTCCAACACTATACTTGCACTCAATTCTAAATTCATACCACCAGCATCTCCTTACAACTCAATATTTTCCAGCACCAGATCTCTTAGATGAGTGATCTGTTTATAGGTGAGTGATGGAAGTTAAGCTATCAATGGAGGTAATGAATGCATTTCTAAATTTAGAAATCAGTTCCATGGAAGAAGGGATATGGCATTGAGGTTTCCTAATTCTCTTTCTCATCCAAAGGCAAACTCAAAGCAGCAGGTGGAATTTGAGAAACTTCTAGAGGCTTGCAATGGATAAGGGATCTTGAAACCCTCATGTAACTTTGCTCAACTTCACCCAGTGTAGGTCAAAGAGGGACCTAGTGCACTGCATAGCACCCTATTAATGCATGGTTTGCATTGCAGCACACCCTAATGAAGGCCTACCTGTGTTGATCTTCTTAGAGGTGGTTTTTGGATGTCTTTGGTGATGTAACTTCTGTGGGAGTAAGGCATTCTGATGACTAACTTCTTTAGGGCATGAAACAACTATACTAGGGGTTGATGGGCCCTCATAGCATCAATCCGTAAGTTGGGGTTGATGTGCCCAAATGGATCTGTAACACCCGCCTTGCTTTGAGTGAAAGAAAAATTATATTGACGTGCAAATCAGGGGTGGTCCTTGGCTATCTTATTTTTGATAAGGTTATCTATGTTGATCCAACTAAGATCTATGTTATCATACACCTATTTGTACCAAAAAAACAAAGGGAATTGTTATGCAACCAACTCACAAATATATAGATAATCGACTTGAAAATTATCCTCTTCGAAGTGGAAACCTCCTTTGCATTACATAAATGAACAATTCTTTGATGATTCAAACGATAAAACATCCTTTCTATATATAGGAGTCTAAGGGGTCATAATATAATCAGAGTTGACATAACCATAATAATATAAGGGCACAACAATAACAATAAGTGGCTAGAATGACAATAATAATGAGGGAATACACTAGCATTGTAGGGACCTAACATGCCCCTCTCCTTCAAAAAGGGGCTAGCTAGATATTCTGAAATTGATCGATTTCATAGTTTTCTAGTTCTTGTTTTTTTTATTGTTTCAGGTTCCATTATGATTTTTCCTTCCTCGTCAATTTCTGGAAATATTGTTTGAACTGGTAGCTTGTCACCTATAACCTTCTTTAAGCATGAAACATGGAAAACTAGGTGTAGTCGAGAAGATGTAGGAAGCTCTAATTTGTGTACCATAGTACCAATCTTCTGCAAAATATTGTATGGACCATAATAGTTTGGTGATAATTCATTAGCTTTCTTACCTTGCTTTAGGGACATTTTTTTGTATGGTTGTAGTCGTAGAAATACCTAGTCGCCTACGTCAAAACTTCTTTCGTTGCAATGTTGATTTCATTGTTGTTTCATTTTATTTTGCACCAAAGTGAGGTTATCCTTTAAGAGTTGGAGAACTTGTTGATGTTCGATGTGATCTTCCACTGCTTGAACCTTAGATTATTTTCTTAAAGATGATGTGATGGATGGTGGATGATATTCCATAAAGTTCCATAAATGGGGTCATTTTTGCTACTGTATGGAAGGAATTGTTATAGCACCATTCAGCCAAAGGCATCCACTTCACCCATTGTGTTTGTTTATCAGATACAAAGCAACGAAGATATCCTTCCAAACATTTTTTCACTATCTTAGTTTTCCCATCAGATTGAGGATGATAAGATGATTTATGAGCTAACTGAGTACCCAGAGAAGAAAATAATTTCGTCCAAAAATTTCCACTGAAAATGGTATCTCTATTGCTTACAATAATATTTGGGTTTCCATGTAGCTTTTGAATTGTTTCCATAAATGAAGTAGCACCTGTAATTGATTTAAATGGATGGGATAATGCAAAAAAAGTGCTCATAGTTGGTAAGTCTATCATCTACCACCATGATGATAATCTTTCCTTCAAACTTGGGTAAACTTGTGATAAAATCCATTGAAACCTCCTCCCAACATTGACTTGGGATGCATAAAGGTTGTAACAGACTCGAGCTCTTTGTTATGAGGAATTTTGCATCTATGGATAAATATTAATTCCCTAGGCAGGTATCTATACCTAGAAAAACAGATTTAAAGCACTTATCCTTTTTCTATAGACGATAAATAAGACAAGGGAATCAAAGGGCCTACTTGTTCTTTCACTTTCCCTTTGTCTCCTTTGTATGAATCTCGTCTCTACTTGTCGAACTTAACTCACTCAAAAATAACTTGCAAGCATAAACAAAATACAGAGAACCAATCAAAGTAAGAGATCTATCGAATATAAGTAAATGGAATCAGATACATTCACACATATAAACACCATATATCAAGATAAGCATATGGAAAAAGGTCAAAACAACTTTATTAAGTAGAAGGAAGAATTATAACCATGAAGTCCGATGCATTGTCACTCTTCCAACTTGGGTTCCAACCAACATCACATCAATAGCACAACACTCCAACAACATAACACTACTCACTTACAATCTCAATCCTCACACCAATAGTATCTCCTTACAAATTCTGAAGGTCCAACCCCTCATCACTTAGATGAGTGCTCAATTTATAGGCAAATGGAGGAGGTTTGGTCATAAATTAGGGTATTTAATGGCCTTCCAAACTTAGAGTTAGTTTCCATGGAGGAAGGGATGAGAGGATAGGAGGTTACTTAACTCATTCCCTATCCAATTTCAAGCTCACAGGAGATGATAAGTGTGGGAATCTTCTATATGGCTCCAAAAGATAAGAATATTCTAAGAACCCTATGTGAATTTCACTCAATCTCGCCCAACGCAGGTCAAAGTGGGCATACGTGCTCTACACAACACCCTGACATGGGCCTACCTACACTGAAGTGCACTTACCCCTGACCAAGGCTGCGTTGATCACTCAAGGAGGCATTTCAGGAGGGATTCAGGCCAAAAACTCTCAAGGAAGGAGGCATTCAAAGTGGTGACTTGTCTAGGGCATGTAGTAACTGAATTAGGGTTTGGTGAGCCCTAAAAGTACCGATCTGGATGATGGGAGTTATGTGCCCAAATGGATCTGTAAAAGCTGCCCCCTGAAGCATGAAGTCGAAAATAATGATGTTAAGTAATATGTTTTACGATTTTATGAGGAAGTTCCTAAGTGGTTAGTGACGTGAATCGATTACAATACATAATATCATGATATTTTTATTTTTTCTCATGAATTGTTGAGGGAAGGCATACCCATGCTCAGCATATAAACTTTCATTAATAGTACATAGATAGTCGTCTGCAGATATAGACCCATGATCGGATGACCATCAATAAAGCCATTGTATAGATGATTTGGTACATTTCCTGGAATCGTAGCCTAGATGGATGAAACTGGATCCGAGGTCTTCTATCTCGTTCAATCACTTGCTAAAGTACGAGTCTAACCATGTGAATATGTGATCTAAAATTGAACATGGGAAGACACCATCTGATTACCAGCCAATGATGTAAGCCGTTAACAGACGCAAGAGATATCATCGATAATGATAATGATCCTCAAGGTAATGTAGTACATTCTACATGGCATGAATGTATTTTTTGATGTCGAACACCGTACAAAGTCTTTCGGTCAAAGGCCAGTGATATCAACCTATCGCTGGAAGTGAGAAACCTACCATTGATGTATGCAAGCCTCAAGGTACTGGAAGGGTGCTTCTAAGTTAACTTCTTGGATAATGTGGTGATGTCGACAAGAAGCAACTCATCACAGGAGGGCCTTAATGTATCCCACATCAATAGCATGAAATGAGTAATGATTTTGGAGATAGAATTTGACTGACGAAACAAGGTTCAGGAATGGCGGTCATGAAAATCAAGGTTTATGAGTATTACAAAAGATGAATTTCAACTGAGTCACTTCTCTTGAGCATGTCGGTGACACTGTATGAATTGGTAGCATTGACCCATAAAGAAAGTAATGGATGGTATGATAGACCAAGGTATGATGACTATCAAGTAGATAACCCAACCCATATAGTCACAATGATGAAGTGAAAGTGTCATGTTCAAGAGAGACCTACTGCCATAAAGTGGTTTACCCCTTTTCCCATTTTCCCCAATCATTGCTAACCGGTACCTCCTTATTTTTTATCAACCTTCAAGAGGATAACATATTCTTGTTGTATAATTCCAACCTTCGAGTGAATCCATCGCTATATGATGTTTTAATGAGTCTAGCGAAGAGGAATCTCGGTCTTGTCATGATGGACAAGTTTGTCACTATTTGATGTTTTAAAGAGTCTAACGACAATGATAGCTCGGTCCTTTTCATGTTTAGAGAGTTTTAAAAGGGACAAAAAGGAAACTCCACAAGTTATTTTTCGTAGATTTGTCTCTCAAGTCTGGAAAAGCATAAAACAATACAAGGGAGAACCTATTAACCATGTTCGGTTAACGTATTCCTTTTTCATAAATAGACCATCTCAGCCCGAAAAAGGGTTAAACTTATATTCAGTAGATGTCATTTCCAATCCATTAACGAGCTGAAAATGACAAGCACTCAGCAATATTTTCATATTTCGAGAGTTTGAAAAGAGCTTAAAGAGGACTCCAAGGGGGTTCCTCCTTTGATGTTTAACAAAGCTCGAGAAAGAGATAAAAGTATTTTTTATGGTCAAAGTACAATTCACGATCACGCACGTTAAATTCTGTAAGTTAGTTGTAAATTTTTTCAAAGAAACACCAAATGGATTAAACATACTTGTTTCATTGGTAAAAATAGGTAAATACTAAAGTTTACTCATTTAATGATCATGAAATAAACATAAAAACAAGAATTTACCATGTTATTTTCACCATTTGATATTTACCATTTCGTTTGTGCTCTAACCTTGTTTTTACCTTGACCTTCATCAACTAATTGCGAGAGATTTTGTTGATTGTTTCTCATGTCGTCTGGACCAGGTAGGAGATATACCCATCCTATTTCATTTCATGTCATTCTTTTACTATTTCATGCAAATTTTCATGGTTTTTGGGGCCCTTGGGGTTTGCATTTTTCACCCTAGGATCAGCGTAGGCTTGCATGTCGAAAACTACATTGGGGAGCACCTAGATAGAATGGATTCTGTAGTACAACGCAGTGTCTCGTTGCCTGGGCTGCACTGGGTGAGTTTTCCAAACTTGTTTCACCAAATTGACCCAAAATTTATTCAGTTTTTTGCATGAAAAGGATCCTAACTAAGCTTACGGTTTTATTTCAGACTTTCATCAGATCAGAATGTCTATTACTTGGTGAGTAAGAGGGCATGAAGAATAGTACATGGTTTACCTAAATGATCCAGGTACAATTGAGGCCCTCAAAAACTATGGGTTGCTCAAATACTTCAAGTTGTCAGGAATGAGACAACAATCAGAACTATTGCAGTTGTTACACAAAAATATCGTCACCTTGATTATTTGCAGTCGGTGTAGGCCTATCATTACCTATACCAGCTTCCTAAGCAAGTCTTAAACCTTAGCTCTTCAAAACAAGCTTGAAAAATGAGAGAAAGACATCAAAAAAGCAATGTAACTCTGGTTTCACACTTCCTTTTACTTTTGCCTTTTGTTCAAGTTATCTGCATACTTATACGCTCTGTATGTAAAAGGGAGGGTGCGTACCCCTGTAAAAGTCAAAAGGCGTAATCTTTATCTTAAAAAACTCATCTTGGGTTAATTCTAGAGTTTTCTAGAAGCATTTGTTACGTGGATTGTTCACTCC
>APFE030258850.1:2168-13796 GCA_000404065.3 Pinus taeda
CCAACTATTTTGCCTAGCATTTTTTGTTTCTTCTTGGAGGGTGCACTTGGACTTGCAAACCCTTTATGTGCCTTTTCTTTTCCATTGGCTTTTTCCTTTGATTTCCTATCTAGCACTACCCTTATTTCTTCCAAGGCCCTAGATTAAGCAGTTGGGAACCTTAGTTTTCTCTGCCTAACTACTAATCTGCCAAGATTAAACAGTTTGGACAGATTTCTTTCTCTATTCTACAACAAAAATTGAAAACATGGCATGATCCATATTGGACTGTTGGATCATCCATCAAAACTTTAATAGGCATGAAGGCATGTACACACCTTGTCTTGCCTTGAAAATATGGGATCTTTGTAGCAGCAAAGTAGAGCATATTTGGCACTTGAATTTGCCAATCATGAAATATGAAACCTATAGGTATAGGTATCCAACACTGTTCAAAATTGTGTCTTCCTGCAATTCATTAAGATATTCAGGTAGCGGGTCATCAATAGAAGGAAATTGACTCTACTCTTCGAGATCTTCATTTAGTGAAGGTTCAAACAATCTCAAGCAATATTCATTTACGATTGAGTAGATGTGCATGTAAGCTAGTAGATCAAGGCAAAAAGCATTCACAACAATCTTCTCAAGTATCTTGAAGGGTCCATACCTAATATGTTTTAGCTTCTTACCTTCACCTTGCATCCTGTCCTTGCTAATATAAAGCCAGACTTGGTCACCAACTTAGAAACTATGCTCCATCCGATGCTTGTCATGCCTTGCCTTGTATTTGGCTTGTCTATTTTCCAGTTGTTACTGTACTGCCTGGTGGATCTCTTGGATTTGTTCAATGAGCCTAGTTTCCCTGTCCACATCACTGTATCCCTCAACTGTGGTGTCTTTACCAAAGACAAAATCCAAAGTAGACCTTGGTGTCAAACCAAAATAGGTCTCAAAAGAAGATCTCTATGTAGAAGAATGTTTTGCTCTGTTGTAAGAATGCTGCACATAACACAAATGTTCATCCCAAAGCTTAGGATGCTTACTGCAATATCCCCTGAGAAACTGGATCACTGTCCTGTTAACTACTTCTGTCTGGACATCAGTTTGTAGATGAGAAGTTGTGCTTTTCTTTAGTTTTAGTGTCCATCAGTTCCCACAGAATTGACCAAAAATTCCCCACAAATCAGGTGTCTCGATCAGATAAAATGGAAGTGGGTATCCAAAATGAACCCATACATGTTCAAAAAACAGTTTTGCAATTTGTTCAGCTGTAATCTGTTTATTACAAGGTATCAAAATACACATTTTGCTAAACCTATCCACAACAAGATACAGATAATCATGACCTTTCCTATATTTAGGCAGTCCTCCAACAAAATCCATGGAAACACTTTCCCAAGGGTGAGAAGGAACTAGTAATGGAGTGTACAAGCCTAGTTTTCTATTGTTGGGCTTGCTTTTAGCACACATAGCACACCCTCTTACATATCTAGAAACTGTCTCATTCATTTTTGGCCAATAACAAAATCTTTGCAGCTGTGCAACTGTTTTACTTACCCCAAAGTGACCTGATATTAGAGAAGTGTGTGCTTCTCGAATTATCTTTACTCTTTTATTTTGTGGAATGCATAACTTCCCACAATGGTATAAGAGTCGGTCGTTTACATGATAATCCAATTCTTCTACTCATTTTCCTTGACTTAAAGTTGCATATAGATCTTTAAAATCTATATCTTGAGCATATTGTTCAATATAGCTCATATGTAACACAAAATTATGCTTAAGTATAGTAGATGCATTTAGAATGGGTCTAGATAGCATGTCTACAACTTCATTGTGTATGTCATTTTTATATCTGATGACTAAATGAAACTGTTGTAGAAAACCCATCCATCTATAGTGCCTTGATTGCTGCAACTTAGTTTGGGAGTGTAGATATTAAAGTGGTTGATGATCAATATGTATTATTGTTTCTTTTCCCATTAAGTAATGTTTCCACTTTTTCACACTCTGTACTAATGCATACAATTCTTTATCATATGTAGGATAGTTAACCACTATAGAATTAAATTTCTGAGAATGATAACATATGGGTTTACCGTGCTGTGTCAACACTACTCCCATGGCATCGTCACTAGCATCCGTTTGGATCTCAAATGGTCTTTGAGGATTAGGCAGTGCTAGTACAGGTTCTATACTAATCTTTTCTTTCAAGGTGTCGAAGGCTTTCTACTGTTTGCCTCCCCACTGAAACACCTTGTTCAATCCTGTCAAAGCATGTAAGGGAGTTGCAATTAACACCTTGTTCAATCCTGTCAAAGCATGTAAGGGAGTTGCAATTAAGGAAAAGTTAGAAATGAACTTCCTTCAATATTGTGTTGCTCCTAAGAAGCTTCTAACTTCTATAGCAGATTTGGGTTTAGGCTATTTTACAATGACTGCCACCTTAGAGGGATCTATCTTCAATTCACCACCGACTACTATATGACCCAAATAATTCAGAGATGTTTTGCCAAATTCACATTTTGAGAGTTTAACATAAATTTTTTCTCTTTTCAAAACATCTAGTGTCCGCTTAACATGCTTTAAGTCTTCTTCCCATGTTTTTCTAAATATCAGAATGTCATCCAGATACACAATAACAAAATCATCAAGAAAATGTCTGAGTACATCATTCATTCATGAAAGTAGTAGGAGCATTAGTTAACCCAAAAGGCATAACTAACCACTCATACAATCCTTGCTTTGTTTTGAAAGCAGTCTTCCATGCATCTGGTTCTGACACTCTAACCTGATGGTATCCACTATGCAACTCTATCTTGGAAGAATAAACAACTTCTTTCAATTGATCTAAAAGATCATCAATGCGAGGAAGGGGATAACGATTTTTGATTTTTATCTTATTCAGTGCTCGGTAATCAATGCACATTCTCCACAAGCCATATTTCTTTCTCACCAAAACGATTGGTGGCCCACATGGTGTTGTGCTAGGTCTGATGAACCCCTTCTCAAGCAACTTCTGCACCTGCTTCTTGATTTCAACATTCTCTAAAGCAGACAACCTTTACATTCCAATGTTAGGAAATGGATCATCTTGCTAAAAAATAATGTCATGCACTATTTCCTTTTTGGGTGGCAGACCTTTAGGTTCTTGAAAGAAGATATCATACTCTGCAACAACCTTTTCTAAATCATATTGGTTTTTAGCATTACAGCCTTCAAATACATTGGTTTTATCAGGTTTCTTTTCCTTTACAACCACCAGTAAGAATTGTTTGGATGAATTTATCATTCTTTTCATCTACCCTGAGTTTATGAGATTATAATTGTTCTTGAGCTTATGAGCTCTTACAAAGTATTTGATTCCATCTTTAACAAGTAGATACTTGTTCTCATCTCTATAGAAAATAGCTTTTCTATCATACAAGTAAGGACTTCCCAAAACAATTCCACATATATCCAAAGGAATTACGTCTAACTCAACCGTATCTACAAATGTTGACCCAAAAGAAAACTTGAGTTTGCATTTTCTAGTCACTTGTAGTTGTTCTTTATCATTAAACCATCCTAATGGGTATGGTTTCTTGTGAGGTGTAGTTACTAATCCCAACTTCTTTACAATTGCTTTAGAAATCAAATTTACTTGTCAACCACTATCAAACAAAGTATCAATCTTTTGATGTTTGGAAATAACTCAACTATGGAAAAGCTCATGTTTTTTTCTCTCATTTTTCTCATCAATAGTAGATTGTGTAGAATTACTAGTAGATGCTTCAGAATTCTTACCTCTTATACTTGTGGCTGTAATGGTTGTTTCATCTCCTGAGTCTAACCCCAAATATTTCTGAATAGCTGCAGCATTCTTCTTCTTCTTGCCCTCGAACTTCTTAGGTCTCAGCTCTGGATGCAAAATCCAACAGTGCTTATCATCATGCCCATCCTTTTTACAGTGAGTGCATGAAGCCTTGCTTTTCTGTGTAGTGTTATCCTTCCCTGCTTTCCATTTCTACTTTCTTTTCTCCTTATTCTTGCTTGCAGTGGGTTGGGATGGTTCCCCAACTTTTGGACTTCCATTCTTTCCTCTAGCTTCTAGATGAGTAGCTTGTATAGATACCTTATCTATACTAGTGGGATTAAACATGAGGATAGTGTGCCTCATGTAGCTGTGTAGACCACTAATGTACTTCAACAGAGTCTTGAGTGACTGTAATGAGATTCCTAGAATCAATGCTCTCTTTCTAAATTCTTGAGTGTACCATTGAACACTTTTCCCTTTCAACTTTAGAAGAGTTTGCCAGCTCATCATGGCTTGCTGCATGTAGGCCAATGGATAGAATTGCTTTTTGGTTGCACAAACAAATTCACTCGAGACAAATATAGTCTTACCATGTCTTTTCATGTCATCTTGGGTCCTACCTTCCCACCAAACCAAGGAAGTGCCTCCAAGGCGTAGTCTTGCCATCTTAATCTTTCTCTTGTCTGAATCAATATTCTGCACTCTGCAATAAACATCAATTTGTCTAATCCAATTGTCCATATTTTCTGGATTCAACTCTCCAACATCTATAGGTAAATCAAATTTAACATCCAGTTTAATCAAAGATGCCTTCTTTTTATGTTCAGGGCTATTAGGAGGTGGGAGAAAGCTTTCTTCTTTCCCCTTGCTTTTGAGTGGTCATGGAAGTGAGACTCATCTTCTCCTTTATCTTGTTTAGTGCTTGATGAATCTTAATCCTTATGTTTTCTAAAGTCCCTATACATTTCTTCTACCATGGACTTTATAGCTAGGAAACTATCTATGAATTAAGGGTCTGGCCTCATAGGACCCTCCTCTGACATTGTCTTCTAAGGATAGACTCTCCCAATTTTAGGATTAGTTTTGACCAACTCTCCTTTTCCTAATTTGAGCTTTGATCTAGCTAGAATTCAACAGCTAAACCAGCACAAGCTTGTCTAACCTTAACATCCTAAAGCTCTGGTACCACTTAATATGAAAATCACTCCTGAGTGATCTCAGTTAAATAATTAATGAATGAAGGTATTACAGACTCATGTGCTAGTGTGTGTCTATGTTATCTTAGGCAACATATCGATCAAATTGCAAAATACACAAACACTGGAAAATGGAAGACAGTAAGAGAAGCACAGTAAGCAAATACAAGAACACAACAAATTAATAAGGTGTTCACCCTATCCTCCAGGGTTACATCTCCAGTCCAACTTTTAGTGGTGGCCTTATTTTATTATGTCTTTAAAGTAGATTTTTTAGAGTGAGGAGCTCAATTTGAGTCTCTTAAAATAGATAATGCTTAGTAGCGTGGTTCTTGGATTCCCCAAGCCACTAGAGTGCATAGACTCTTTCCTTACCAAGTCTTGACCTCTTTGGTATTCAATGGGAGGAGCCTAATGTGGTACTCAATTCCTGATAGATCCTCACAGGGATTGCTTGAACCTCTCGAGACTTCTGTCTGCTCGATGCTGCCTTAGATCAGCTTGGCTCTCTGTTTTCTGCTTCTTGCTTCACTGTCTCTTTCACCTTTTCGATCACTATTTTTCTTCTCTGGCTCTTCGTCTCTTTTCTTCTCTGTCTTGTTCTCTATTTGTTCATGGCTCAAATCCAATCTGTCCTTGATGGTTTTCTTCCGCTTCCACCCCTACGGATTGCCTATTTTTGTTCGCATGCAGTTCCCTGCTTTTACGTCATCACCAACATCCCACAGGGAAGTGGCCACTTGTCCTCTCACAAACTACGCCAACTCTTCCTCAACAGTTTGATATTTTGGTTACGTTGTGAAATGATCCATCTGACAACTCAGCAGTCAAATCAGACTTTAGACTTTGATATGTCGCAGCTTAATTCCCCCATCAAATTCAGTTTCCCATCGGGCACAATCTCCGCCGTCAGATCTGGAGCCCCTCAGATCCTACGATGTTCGCTCTTTATGCATGGTTGACTTTCTCGATCGTTAGCCTATGATGAGAGGTGGTTTTCTCTCTCATCTACTGGACACGTGTCATGCAATGAATGGAATCTCTCGTTCTTTGCCCAAATCCGCTTACCGCCCAATGTGTCTCTGATATTTCACTGGTTTTTTGAGTGTAGGACCCACTTTTCATCTTAGCACTTTCCCTACGGTTTCTCGGCTTCCCATGCGATCGAGTGCTCGGGGCGTTTCCTTCTCGATGGGTTTCACCTAGCGCTAATCATGCATTAGAAATGGCCTTCGTTTCCTAATTTGGGCTTTTTAACTACTAGTTTTTCCTCCTACGTGGTCTCCATGGGCCTTAGTCAGAGCGCTTTGACCAAGGTCCTCATCATTCCTTGCTGGCTTCAAACTGCCACTATCTAGAGGTCTCCCTGATAGCTCTTTGTTCATAAATTCAAAGTTTGTCCTGATTTGATACAGTCATAGCACTTTGATAATTTTCATGGATCCAATTCAGATCATCTTGCAGGGCGCTAAGTAGTGTGTCTTTCTTTATATGGTCATCTATAACACCTTTCTCTTCCTGTACAACCCTTGCAACAAACCAGAATTGGTTTGAATCTTCATTTCCCAAACCTTTGAGCACAGGAAACTTCACTATGTTTGCCATAATGAATCACGGTGATGGTGGATTTGGTACGGGTGAAGATGTAGGTGATGGCGGTGAAGCCAGTGGTGGTGTGGGTGGAGGTGGTATTCGCATAATTCTTTGTCTTATCAGTTGAATAGCACTTCGTGGAGAGACCTCCACGAGATCTTCCTCATCTCCTTGTAGAGGTAAAATCAAGGGTCTATTTTCTAGACCCTTATTTCCTTCTTTCCTGTAAATGTTTCTGCTTCGTGTAGCTCAGAACATCGAGGTAACTGCATAACCCTCTTGTCACACAACAACATTTTAATCCAAGTATTCAAATATTTTATGTACTTACCTCGCAGTCCTTTGAGAAAGCATCGCTCTGCCTCGTTATAGCTGACTCAGGTGTCAAACATGAACTAAGTAATAAATCCTCCTATAATACGATTGAGCCAATGATCAATGGAGTGTGCGATGTTATTCGACGATGCTTCCAACCTTTGCACCAGCTCTGGGGTCTACACAATAGGACCGTTAAGTTTCCACCTTCCTTGGCTATCTGCTAGCTTTGCGATCCACCAATATAGCTCAGTAGGGAAGGACATGAAAAGGATTTCTTGGATCTCCGTATACAGGTAGCTATCTAACCACTCTTCTTTTAATATTCACGGGTTTGTATTCTCCTGCACTGTGAAGTCACCAATTCTTTTGTCCCACCAAAATTCAATTTCTTTCTTAGTTGGATTCCAGTGATACAACCTCACACATCTCTATGTAGATTTTGGTCTAGGCAATGGAACCCTTTGTTGGCTTATGGGGGCATGACGTAGGTTCAAAGTTATTTAGAGAAACAAAACCCTACACTACTGGCCCTTTTAGCATCATCTCGCGGAGTGCGGACTGAAGTCTCACCCAAAGCAATATGAGGGAATGCTGTAACCAAGTTTCTACACCCTTGAGATGGATGTGATGTCGGTTTATTCCAACTAGACCTGCCTTCATGCAGGTCACTTTCACTCTATTCCACCCTTTAGTACCTTCACAAAGTGTTAAAAGCAGCCTTTGCGCAGCACTAACCAGGGTTGAGATGCTTTCGCTCTACTAGAGCAACAAACTGCACTATTTCCTGAACTAGAATAAGTATCTTACTTATCTTAATGACAGATCTTAATTATCTCCATGTAAGCAGATATTATAACTTGTGTTCACTTAACCAATACAATTATACACATTGAGGGATCATATAAGCATTAGAAGTGAAATTCACACCCAATATAACAAATGCATAAACAGGAAATTAATACACAGAAATGATAGAAACTTCTCTTTATTAATACTTCTAGATGAGTACAGACTCAACTCACCCTATGCACTCCGCTGCAGGGGTCTATGCACTCAGATGCAGACTACGAGACCTTTGTGCACTCAGCCGCATAGCCTCTTCCTACTCTACGACCCACAACTAGAATTTTCACCTCAGAGCTATCCCACATACATCATATGTTGTTCATATTGTGCCTACATTATTGTTTTAACTACTTAGAGCTTCACTCTATTTATATAATCGTATGGTCCACAGACCATAGGTAGATCTTCTACAACTGACATTACATTATCAAAATAAGTGTAGACAACCCTATGAATCTTTAACAACTACGTGCTCCGTGCCCACAAAATGCGGAGTCTTTACATTGGAATTACAAAATTGAACCAAAATTTGGGCTCTAAGCGCCAAAGCTTCCCTTGGGGGATCCCGCTCCCAACAAGAGTATGTGCTCACTACCACCATTGAGAGAAAATTAGTTGTCCTACAGGAAACACAACAACAAATCAAGACTGATAGCGAAGGACCAAAAATGGTGCAGCTGGTGGAGCAGGTTAAGAAAGCTGCGACGTAGTGTGCCACTGAAGTTGCAGTGGTATAAGTGGAGCTTGGAGGTCTTTGCAACAAGATCTCTGTGTCAGTAGAGTGACTGGAGGAAAATCACCATATTTGTGTTGGGGGCCTATTTGGAACGAGTCCCCTAAGGTTAGCTTTGGGGTTAAAAGCCCAAGTTTTGGGGCAAAAAGCCCAAGTTTTGTATAAAAAAGTGTAAAGTCTTTGCATTTTGTGGTCGCGGAGCACGAAGTTCTAAAGTCTCATAAAGGGTTTCCTCTCTTCATTCATGTAAGTCATGTCAGCTTTAGGAGATCTAATCATGGTCTGAAAACCATGGGATTGTATAAAAAGGGAAGTCCTAGAAGAGTCTAAGTCAGTTCAATCTCGGTATGTTTTTCAGTCATTGATGGATGTAATGGGTCTATCAGAGATAAAAGCGAAGAGTCTTAATGTAGGAAAGAGGCTCTGTGTTGTGTGTGGAGAGACCTAGGGTAGAAGCCCGTAGCTGTGTGCGTGGACCCTTGTATATATATGGGCACACAGGGTAGTCAAAGTTTGTAAAGAAGATCTAAAGCATCAAAAAAGATAATTATTCTGGAATTATCTATGTATGATCTATTTTACTTCTATTATAAATGAATATGCTTATGTTATGATGAATATTGGGTTTATGTTTTAATGATGTACTGATGTGCAAATACATATGTTTTTCTTTGTTATATGAACACAAGTAAGAATATCTGTTTATGCGAAGATCATCTTAATGCAAGTTGAAGTTATCAGTACTTGAGCTAATTTGGGTAAATACAGAAGTAAGAGTAACCGTAGAGGTGCGTAAGTACCTGATCTGCCTATCTAGGGTATGTGAGGGATAGTCGTGGACCTTCATGGAGGTCTAGAGGATAAATAAGAGGAGTATATCGATAAGCCTTAAAAGGCTTATCGACCTGCGCGAAGGAAGGTTTAAGGTATGAAACAACACCACTACCATCTCTGGGTGTAGAAACTCGGTTCCTACATCTCCATATACTACTTCGGGTGACACTTTAGTCTGCACTCCACGGATTGATGCCGAAAGGACCAATAGTGTATTGATTTTCTTGGCTAATTAATGCTAAACCTGGGTCAGGGCCCATCAAGCCAACACATTGCTACCTATCGAAACAACTAGACTATCCCACGAATATGGTAGAGAACACAAAAAACTAACGCACTTATCTTGATCTAAAATTTTAATATCAACAGATAATAATTGGCCTACCATAGTATTAAATGCATTCAAATGCTCTATCACCAAGTCTCCATCTTTCATCCTCAGCTTATATAGGATTTTTCCTAGGAACAATTTATTCACCAGAGACTTCGATTGGTACAAAGTCCATAACTTGTCCCACAAATCCTTCGCCCTAGCTTCCCTTGATACATTCAACAATACTGAATCTAAGACACACAATTGTATTGTGCTCTTTGTCTTCAGATCAAACTTCTTCCATTCTTCATTAATAATTGTCGTTGGTTTAGTACCTAGATCTATCACGATCCACTTTTCTTTATCCATGAGAAGATCCTCCATCTTGAGTTTCCACAACTCAAAATTCTGACCATTAAATTTCTCGATCTCTATCTTTCCACTACTCGCCATCCTCTTTCACCACAAGAATCGATCCCGCAGATCTCCCACTGAATAGGGTCTACCACAGGCCCAAGAAAAACCCCTTAGCAACAAAGGTGTCCCCTTGAAGCTAAAACAACTCTGATACCAAATGTAGGTTTCAACCCTGTACAGAAATTACCTGCTTACGAATTCAGAAAAACAGAAAATAAACAATGGTGGGAGAATAACACATAAAACAAATATACACAAAAATTTTCCCCTGGATCCCAAAACCAAGACTACTAGATAGATTTCTCATTATGTTCCTTTTAATGTTACAATACATATATATACATTCTAAAGCATCTGTAAATCCCAATCCATTAACACTGTATTAGAACATAACCATAGTTCCCTTAACCGATCTACAAAATACCATGGATTGTGTTAACACCCAGGTTGTCCTCTTTGACTCCCAAGAGGATACGGCCGGGGTAACCACTAACCAACTTTGGGCTGCAGCTTCTAGCCCAGCTGCAGTCTGAGAGGGCTCTCTCTATGTGGTATGGTCACTGCTTGCAGTGAAGGTTTAGGCTAGGTAGGATATGTGTTTTGGTTGTAGGAATGTTTGGTTGGGGAGGATGCTTCTGATATTTCCTAGGTTCTGTGTTCAGGAAAACTAGTCCATTGGGCAATGGGGTCTTTGAGTGCTGTTCCCTTGATATCTTGACTGAGATGCAGATGCGTTTGCAGGGCCTATAGGTATACTGTAAAACAATGTGTTATGGCTGAGTGTGAAACAATGAACAACTTAGCAAAGAGCACTTAAGAATTCCTTACTTGAGCTGACTAGTGTGAAGGAGACGAGGTGATCTAGTATTAAAGGTGGCACTTAAGAATCAGTCTTTAAATACTATAACTGAAGAAAACATAAAGAATGACTAAGATTGAGCTCAGGGTATTTCAGATATTAAATCCTGCAACTATTCTTCTTCTTAGCCATTTAGTTTTGAGCATAGGAACCACAGTGAAAACATAATGGAAAAGTGACAAACATACATATAACAGAGGGCAAATAGAAAACTTATTGTTCCACGAGATACACCGGAATCCTGTAAACGCAAAACATACACCAGCAAGCCATCATGAAAGACAATATTTGGAGAAATCCCATCACCATTTGTATTAGCAGTCTGAGCATTCACACCATAAGAGTATCAGAAAGGATAATGAAGTTTCTTCTTACATCCAGCGTCCAACCCGACTAGATTTCCTAGCATTTTTTGTTCCTTCTTGGAGGGTGCACTTAGACTTGCAAACCCTTTGAATGCCTTTTCTTTTCATTGGCTTTTTCTTTCATTTCCTATCTAATGCAACCCTTATTCCTTCCAAGGTCCCAGATTAGACAGTTGGGAACCTTTGTTTCTCTGCCTATCTACTGATCTGCCAAGATTAAACAGTTTGGACAGATATCATTCTCTATTCTACAACAAATAAATTGAAAGCATGGCATGGTCCAGATTAGACTGTTGGGCCATCCATCAAAAGTAACTTCATGTAGAAACTGAAACAGGCATTAGTCTTTCCTGAGGAAATATGTGATCTTTGCATCATC
>APFE030258874.1:5331-18539 GCA_000404065.3 Pinus taeda
TAATCAGCTGACCTTGTTCCTTTAGGGCATGAAACAACACTTTTAGGGACTCAGAAGCCCTTGGTTTATGGACATATTTGATTGGGGTTGCAGTGCCCAAATATGTCTATAAAACTTTCCCCTAAAGCGTGAGGTCAAAAATCTTTTGATGTCGGGTGAAATACTTTATCATGAGGATCCGAGGTTCTTTCAAACTGGAAGGTGACTTATAATAAGATACAATACAATACATTATCTTCATAAAATTTTCACGATCTAGTTGAGGCGGGAATTCCCATGCTTAGCTTTATAAATTCATTTTCATGTACATAGAACAGACAACCGTCTGTGTGGCAGACTAATGATTCTGGTAGAGCCATCATCCTTTGATTCAGATGATCATCCGTGCAGTGATGATGTAGATTTGATGTCTTTATTTTCCTGAATATATCGCAGCCCAAATGGATGAAACTAGATCCAGGGTCTTCAAACTCGTCCAATATTCACTCGAACTACAAGTCGATCCATGTGAAAAATGTTATGGAGTCGAGCATGGAAAGACATCGCCTGATTACCAGCCAATGATGTAAGCTGTTAACAAGCACGAGAGGAATCACCGATAATGATGATGACCCTCAAGGTACTACAGTACAATTCGCGTGGTGTGAAAAAGGGACTTGGCATCTAACAACACGCAAAATGTTTCGGTCGAAGGCCATTGATGTAAACTTGTCGCCAAAAGTGAGAAACTTGCCATTGAGGCATGCAAGCTTCAAAGTACTAAAAGGGTTGTTCCTAGGTCGACTTCTTGGATAAAGAGCTGTCGTCGACAAGAAGTAGCCCGTCCTAGGAGGGCCTTAATGAATCCCACATCTGTGACACGGAACAGACCAAATGATTTTGTGGAGGTGAAAACAATCTGACGATAAAGGGTTCAGGGTGGCAGTCATGAAGAAATGAAGCCTGAAGGTATTGCAGTGGATGAGACACAAGATGGGTTGGTGAATTCTCTGATCGACTTCTCTTGAACATATCAGTGACACTGAAATGGATTGGTAGTGTTAACCCCAAAGATGGAAGGTACGGTGGACCAATGGTAATATGACCGGTGAACAGAATAACCCAACCCGACTCAATCATGGTGATGGAGTGAAAGTGTCATGTTCAAGAGTGACTCGCTACCAATAAATTTTCTTCAAGTTTTCTTCCCAATTTTCCCCAATCATTGCTGACCAGTACCTCTTTATTTTTGTCAAGCTTGAGGAGGATAACATATGCTTGTTCTATAATTTTCCCTTCGGGTAAACCCGTCACTATGTTTTAATGAGCCTAACGACAGTGAAACTCGTTCTCGTCTTTATGGACAAGTTTGTCACTATTGGTTTTAACGAGTTTAACGACAAAGATAACTCGGTCCTTTTTCAATTTTAGAGAGTCTAAAAAGGGACGGAAAGGAAACTCCACTAATCCTTTTTTGTCATATAATCCCTTAAGTCCAAAAAAGTATAAAATAATACGAAAGG
Organism: Pinus taeda; assembly: GCA_000404065.3. Taxonomy (NCBI): domain Eukaryota; kingdom Viridiplantae; phylum Streptophyta; class Pinopsida; order Pinales; family Pinaceae; genus Pinus; species Pinus taeda. Next base: position 6,834 of record APFE030258874.1, read on the forward strand.
GATGAATTTTCAATAGTTTTAACGAGCCGAACAAGACAAGCGCTTGATCTTTTTGTGTAATAATCCCTCAGGTCCAAAAGGATTAAAATCTAGAGGAGGGATAGCACTCCCGGTAGCTTTAACGAGCTGGAGAGGCCAACTTCTCCACAATCTTTTCATATTTTACGAGTAAGGTGAAAAGAGCTTAAAGGAGACTCGTTTTTGAGGAACGAGCGATATTTTTGGGTAGCTGCTGATTCTAGGTAAGGTTTGGAATTTTCCAATCACGGCAGTGTCACAAGGATGGCTAACATAATCACTCTTCGCAGCTGTTCTTCAAAAGGGTAAACAATCAAGTAGAGGCATATGATCGACCAAACAGAGTGGAGGTGATGGTATGAACACGACCAAGGCTCAAAAGGTTGATGATAATGCATTCACAATGGTTATTTACAGGAGGTTGGTTCATTTTTTAATGAGCTTAAACTTTGGGGGAACATTTGCTCATTGCTTAGGTTTAATTTTTAGCGATCTTGAACTTCGCATAAAAACTGCTCATGCCAGTCATATAATAAGGATGTCTCACCGATAGGTTCAATTTTTAAGGAGCTAGCACCATTCAAAACGTTTCTCCACTCCCTTTCGCATGCAAGCTAGGAACAACCAACTACTATCCTAGGGGTTAATTAACTACTGAGTTTAGGTAGGAAAACTTTTTCCTTTACTTTGTTGGTGCCATCCGGCCCCTGCAAAGGTGAACGGTCGGTTCGACCAGTCACCTAACCTAAGCGGTCGAAGTCAGCAAAACTATGGGGTTAGCATTATACCGACCAATTTTCACTTGCACGCAAAAGGGTTTGCATGCCCCCAGGTATAGTGAATTAGAGTTTCCAGGTTACCCTTAAATTTGCAGACAAAACATTTGTTCTGTCGAGAAATGCCTACCTTCTTACAGAGGCATCTTATTCCGGTCTAATCCCATTTTCCTAAACGGATGGGTGTATCAGACTAGTCATATATCCTTCGCGGAAACCTACCCTATACTTGAAGTTTTCCTACCGAAGCAGACTAGGGTGCATGCCCCCTGGGTTTCAGTCATGGCCACCGAATAACTCACGTTCTTCAGGTGGACGGACTGGAGATTGATGAGACATTCCTTGAAAATACCAATTAGGGATGGCATTTGACTATTAGCTACGTGTGAGCCGGGGAATGAAAGCTGGTCAACAAGCTGGACCACTCAACCTTCATGCGGAAAACACATTACTCGAAAGAGTGAGGAGACAATGGCTCCCATGCTATAAATATAGTCACGCCCAAGGAGTAGATTATAATATAAAGGTCCTTGGACTACCATTACGTTCATATACACGGTTTTCCCTCTCAAAGTTATAGGGAAACTCGGAAGGATCCCTAATGGTCGACTGGTTCCTTTATCAAAGCCTGTTAGATTTCGCATCTCAGGCAGAAGCGATGGCGAACCAAGCGCTTTCCAAGTAGTTGAGGAAAGGATACTCACAGAAGCCCCTTCATCTATGATAGTACTGACCATGACCATTTTGTAAGCTTGTACAATGATTTGGAATGGTACATTAGATGGTAAACAAGGTCTGCCTAGTAGATTCCAATCGAAGGAAACGACTAGGTTGCTTGGAGGTGGGACCGAGTAAACGGCTGGATATGACCCCGAAAAACTTCCTTCCTGTGGTAAAGGAATGGGTAGGTTGCCCCCATGTTCATCGGAGTCTGTGTTTACGAAAATCATTTGAACGGTGTCGTTCTCATTCTCTTCGGTGACTGTATCATCTGAAGATGGACCTTCTGAAGACAAGACTAGGCAGATTTCCGCCTCAACCTTTTGACTTTTGTCTAGTATGGATTCAGATGGTTTATCTTCAATGATAGATGCTTCGACCAACCACAAAGTTGTGTCAGTCGGATTTTCAACTAGTGATGGACTCGGTAAGAGTTTCTTGTACCTAGGAGGAAGCCGTAGCAGTGAAGCAGGACGGTTATCCAAGACTCTTTTAGCTTCGTCCAGGAAGGGACAACGATGGATGACATGATTGCCTCCACACAGTTTGCAAGGAAATTTACATTTTCCTCTCTATCCAGAGACTTCATTTTTGCTAGTTGACGGTGTACTCTCAACATGATCATCAGAGGTTGACAACACCGGATTGTGCAAACGAGGAGACCAGTCCCTTAAGATCCGAGGGATGCAAGGACAATCTCAATGGTAGTGGTCTCCTTTGCAAATGACACATGGAGACTTAGGTTTGGATTGTGTAATGTGTGGATTTTCGCTAGACGATGCATGGTTGCCCCTTTTCGCCTTGGGCTCCTTCTTCTTCTTCTCTTTCTTCTTCCCTTCCTTCTTCTTCTCAGTTACTTGGTCTTTAGCTCCATCAATGTTACCAAGCGAAGAGGAAGTAGGGGAGGGAGAAACAAGCGAAGCAGAAGGTTGGGGGTAACTCTAGTATCATCTAGTTGCTGACTTGATCGCTCAGGAAATGCAGCGGTTTGAACGACAGAGGTCGAGAAGAGCCATATGGGCAAGCCGATTGTCAGTCCTAGGAGGGACAATGTGGCCATATCAGGTGCACCATCTCCCCAAGAGGAGAAAGGACTAGGATTTCCCCCAAGTGGAAATCCTTGGTTGGTGGCCTCCATTTTTCTCAACCTAAGTCCAACAAGGGAACAGTGACGTTATTCCGATTAAAATAAATTTTAGATGCTTTGACACAACTTGCTTTTTCAAATTTTAAGAGTCGAGAAAAAGCTAAATATGACTCTAGTCGCCTTCGATTTTTAATGAGCCTGAAGTGACAAGTGCTCAGATGGAACTTTTCCTTTAAGGAGTCTGAAAAGGAACGAAAGAGACTACTATGGAAATCTAGATAGAGGGATTACCAAACCAATCACAAAACTGCAGAATACTTTTTACGGTACAACAGTCAATCTTCCCGAATGTTGTGTTCAGTGCATTGCGATCGATAGGGTGGCAGACACGGCTTCCTAAGGATAAAGGATATAGCCTATTGTGGTCTCCCAATATATACTCGACGGTACGTGGGAGCACAAATCCATACTGGCACTTGTCATCTCAAAGAGGAGGAATCACCCAACCTACAATAAAGTGATAGTTACCAGGCTTTACGACGCCAGAATACCTCTCTAGCCTAGACTTCTAAATGTTGTGCATTAGCTTCCAAAGCATTTTTATGTTCATTGAATTTATTTTACAATTGATCTTTCTTAAGAAGTTTGCCTTTCAGGTTCACCGCATGATGTAGACATACAAATCCTAAAATGCAATCTAAGATGATAAATAGTCATTTAATTTTCTTTTTGCAATGAAAATCCTAGCTACTAAGGAAAGAGAAGCATAATTCTTTCAACAAAGAGCAGAGAGCACACACTAGATGCATTGTCCTAAATCAAAATCAACAAGCAGTCTAAATGCAAATGCACATGAATGTATTTGTTTTCACTTTCTCAATATGTGAATGACAAAAAGAATGCTAAGTACAAATTTGAATCGTTTCAAGTGACAGTGCTAACTATTTTCTTTTCAAAAGACGAAAGGAAGATAATGATGACACTTTGCCATTTTGAATTGAAAATTTCTTTCGACACTTGAAAAACTATTAATTCAAATCAAATACAAGAGCAACAGTGTAATCGAACATCAAGAACAATAGGATTCTTTTCTTTGACTGAAAACGACAGTTGCGACACTTTCAAATCAAAAGACGACAACTTGATTACGCTACTTCTTTGTAAAAGAGGACCATAAATGGCGAACAATACATAAAAAACATTTACAGTTATTTGTACTATGGAGGCTGAATCATGCGAAGGAAGGGAGTTTCGACAGAGGTATACTGATCATAGACAACAAAACTCCTGAATAAATCTGAAGAGAGTGAACAAAAAACCAAAATCTGGAAGTTGAAGAGGTCTTATCTGATCATCGCACCTGTAACACAGGGAAAGTGTGATGCATCTCACCTACTACACACGGGAGGTGCGATGCATCCAGATTCCTAAGAGGAGAAGGTGCGATGGTCTAGGGATGAGACTTCAACTTGGTTCTTGGTCACAATTTGCAGCTTAGTTCAGGGATTTAAGTCGAGCAAATGATAGTCAGTAATTGCAAATCACAGGGGCTAATCTAATGAGGCTAATAGAGCCACCACCAGGGAAATTAGGATGTTTGCAAATCAGTTGTTCAGTTTATAAACAAAACCCGGAGATGGACTGAAGTAGCATTGATCTGCTTTGCACTTGCATAGCAAATGCGGTTCGAAGGCTAGCTGGCTTGACTTCAAGCTCCATCTGTAAGTTTATAAAGCAAACAAATATAGACAAGAAAACAAATTACTCGCTCCCCAGCGGAGTCGCCATTTTGTTATCGGGAAATCTAGTGTTTATGCAGACTACTAGTCCCACTAAGACGGGTAGCTATCTTAGAAACAAACAGATTAAAGCTACTTTCGCTTTCCTTTACAAGAAATAGATAAGAGAGGAGCAAAGAATACCAACCTCGATCTTTCACTTGGTTCTCTGTTTGTTCCTTCTCCCCCTTTGGCAGATCTTTGCCACTCCTCCCTTAACCATTCCGCTTCAAAGAGTACCTGTAAAGTCAAAGCAACATAATACCTTCACAGTGCAGAGATCTACAACCATAAACAATAAAGGACCAGATATATATTGACCACATACATGCATATATTAATAAAGATACAAGAATGTGGAGGAAAACTTAAATATCTTTATTGATATTAATAAATTACAAAAATCAATACACTTTACCAGAAATAATAAACTAATCCCCAATCAACTGCGGATTTATTGAAATAGTACCGAAGGCGACTAATAAAGACATAATCAAACCACAAAATTATAAAATATTTTGAGTTTTTAACTCGAAAAGTAACGCAAAAAAAAAAAATTCATGGTTTGTGTAGGTTAGTACAACCCATAGATTATCAAATAAATACTTTGCATGCTTATTAACTAAATACTTTATTAACTAGATATATATGTGCTTTGTAATAGTAGAAAGATTGAAATATAAATATATAGAAAATTATTTAATATATTAAAAAATATATACAATTAAAAAAATTATATAAATTAAAATATAAATTAAATATAATAAAAATTATAATTTTAAACCTATTAATATTTCTTTATACTAAATTAATTAAAATATAAGAATTTTTTGATAGAATTTGTCATATTTGTGTTATTAAGAAGGTGGAAGATGAAAAACATTTTTATTTTAATTGCTTCTCTTATCTACATTTACTCTCGATTCTCTATCATGAATCACACCTTTAATCTTTTTGACTTATTAAGCCAACCTAACTATAACGATCTTGTAACACTTCTTCCTCTACTTTTTAATCACATAAACAAGATTTTAAAAAACAACAATTAGACTTTTTTCTTGAGATCTGATAAACCACATTGATCTTAGTGAACACTATCATTATATATAATTAGTTAATATTATTTTCCATATCACATATCACAAAATTACTAGTATTTAAAAATATTCCCGGTATATTTAACTATTTAACACAAACGACACAAATAAAACAACATAATATGTATATAAATTTAATTATAAGTGGATGACATATGATTTCAAATAAAAGTTTTAGTAGAATAAAGCATTTATTAATCAAAGTTTTTTAGTCATGATTATAATGTTTCGTATTTATTGTATGTAACGGTTAACGCTATTGTTGTTTGTAGTGGTGGTTGTTATCTCTGTATGTATTAGCTGAACTCTCTCGAGCATGTTCTGTTATATATCTTTGATTGTGCTCTAATGATGTTTTTTAATGTAATTTTATTTTACATTAGGTTATATAAAAAGTTGCGAAAAAATCAAAATTCATTAAAAACACAAAAGAAAGAACATATTCATAAATTTGTTTAAATGATTTTTTCAGTTTCTATTTTTACTATCTTATTATGCGAAATATACCACTTCGTCTTTGGAGCGTAAATTTAGTATAAGCTATCATTTATTACATTAAGTTACTATTTGAACTTATTAGATTATATTTGGAATTAATGAATGGTTGAATTATCAAGAATAAAAGTATAAGTAAAGTATTAATTGTTCTTATTAATTGTTTTTAGTTGAAATTTGATGTTTATTTTTTAATTAAATTTTGAAAATAATATTTGAATTGTTAATTAATAGTTTAGATTTATTTTAACTTTATATTTAGAGATCAATTTATTTTAATTTAAAAAAGAAATTTGTATTTCAAAAGATTTGATTTTTCTGGTCACTTAGTAGATCCAAAGTTAAGGTCAATCTAGCTATATATATATATATAACAAAGGAATTAGCAACTAAAGTAGCTTTGCAACTCGCGTAACATGGGTCGATTTTGACTACCACCACTATAACCCCTCGGAAAGATACAAGAATGTGGAACAACTGCTACAGGTGCAAATTTTCAATGTTGCTGATGCCTTTAGTCCTCCTATTATCTACAATGCTCTCATACCGTGTTGAAATTTCTAAGTGTAACACGTTAGAAATCCCTACTACATATTCTAGTTAAAATCTCCTACTTGTTTATTACATTAATAAGTTATCTATAAATATAAGTACTAAAAATAAACACAGATGCAACCTTAACTCATATACAAATCAAAAACTAAAATATTGAAACAAACACATAAGGGACATCATTATTTTTTGACAATAGTACCTGGAAAAACCCAATGCAGGAAAACTGTTGCAGCAGTTCTAAGGGTTTTATTATTATACAGATTCTTGAGTAAACTAGGGTGCAAAAAATGGCTCACCCAACATAGATTGTTACATGAAAGCCTCTAAGTCAGCCTCCCAGCTCTCTCTGTTACCTCTCTAGCCCTCTGTGTCACCCATGCAGGACCCTGAGCCTCTCCGTAGTCCCCAACTACCTTTGCGTAGCTTTTGCTGCCTCTACATAGCTCTAGTTGCCTCTACGTCACCCTCTTTCGTCTTTGCGCTGACCATCTGGCACTATCCCTACCTCTCTATTATGTACTCATTGCCCCTCTCTGTAACATATCACTTGCTTGAATTTTCTCAGCAAGCCCCGTTCTAGAAAATCGAACTGACTGATCAATCTTGGCGTATCTCTAATTGACCCTAAAGCCTCCTCTTATACTTTTTTTGTTGAGTCTTCAACGGCCGAGATTAAGTCTCTGATCAACAGCTAAGATTAGATTTGGCTTGATCAATGTCATTTTCAACACTCTCGCCCAGTTTTATATTGATACCCATTAATATTTTAATTTTCCTAAGTTTAGCTTAGACTTCGCAACCCCATTAAAAATATTAATTATTTCAATATCTCTCCAATTGGGTGGAATTTCCCCAAACCATTTCAGAGCCTTGGAGATCTCATGCACTTTAGCCTCTCCACCAATTTTTATGGCTAGAGCATATCTAATGCTACCAAAAATCAACACTCCCTCTTGGTGAGGAATGTGCTCTAATAATGCTCCCCTACTGAACATCATAAAAATCCTTCCTCACTAGTACCTATGCTTATGCTTGGCCTGTGTTGGCATTATGGTTCTGGTATAATTATATGTTTCAGATGTTGTACTTGATGGCAACACCCATGGCATGGCTCTCATTTTTGATTAAAATAAAGAAGTACGCAGGAGAATAGTTCAGGAGGTGCGTACCCGCAGGTATTCCGTGCAGGGATCGCGTCCAAATACGTGGGTTACCCATTGATGGGGTGCGTACCCCAGTGCACACACTTCAAGGTAGTAAAGCGCCCACACGTGGGGTTTCTCATGGTATTTAGCCGACGATATTGTGTTATCATGGTTTTGGCCCATGGTATTGTTTATTTTATTATTATTTTTTAGCCCCATGATCCTTGATTTGAGGAAGAGCATGCCTATATAAAGCTAAGGAGATCATTTGGCTTGAGTATCTTTTGAGTATTGAATATCTTAAGATCAGATCTATTGGGTTCTCGGTTTAAAAAGCTTGATCTATACAAGAGAAGTTGAAAGCGAATCTGTGAAGGGTGATTTCTTGAGCGCAAGATCAGATCTGAGTATCTGACTGTATTTTGGCCCTAATCAGAGGTGCGCAGGTGATCAACAGTGGCAGTGCGTGGGTACACAGAGGCAACAAAGGGTCAGTGCGTGGGTACGCAGAAGAGGCGAAGGTGCAGCGCGTGGGTACACAGAGGCGACAAAGGTGAAGTGCGTGGGTACGCAACGCGTCAGTGCTTCAGGTGCGTGCTTGCTGATTAAGTACGCGGCGCGACAGTGTTTTTGGGTGCGTATTTGCGGTGACAGTACGCGACGCGTTAGTTCTTCTAGGTGCATGCCTACCTTGTAGTACGCGGCGCGATAGTACATTTGAGTGCGTACTGTATGCAGATCAGTGAAAGGAGCATTGCGTGGACACGCAGTACAGCAGAAGCAACTCTGCGGGTATACGCAGAGAGGCAGAGGGTGAAGTGCGTAGAAACGCAGGCCAGTAAAAAGAAAACCTGCGTATCTGTGTTAAGATCTTCTGTTGGTTGAATTTTTCTGTTGATAAGGTGTTCTGGGTTCTGTTCTGTTATTATTGATCTGGTTATTACAGCTGTCTGTATAAATTACATGTACTTGATAATCATTTGATGTATATGGATCCAGTTTGAAAATTTATGAAAAGTGGTCGTTGAAAATAAGTAGGGGGTTATAGCTCCCTTCCAGGAGAGACTGGAAAACGAGAGAGAGAGTTGTAGCTCTCTGCAGGTTGCAGCCTGCGTACTGGTAAAGGACTGCACCAGTACAAGACCATTGGAAAAGGAGTTTCTAATTTGAAAGAAGATAGAGACATATTTCAGCAGGTGGTTTTCACCCACATTGGGTTTCCACCTTATATCTGGTGTTCTTTGATGTGACTGTCTGATTTTTCTTGTTCATGGTCATTATTTATGGTATTGGTATGCAAAAATAAGTCAAAGTATAAATAAGAACTTTGGTAAAAGAACTAGATAATACTGATTCACCCCCCCTCTCAGTATTATTTTCAACAATTGGTATCAGCGCAGGTCCTTCTAAAAGAAGCTTGATCGCTTGAAGGAAGATCTTTCATCATGAGCAACTACAAGAGGGAAGCATCTATCAGGCCACCGGTTTTTGATGGGACAAACTTCAATTATTGGAAGGTAAGAGTCACTGCCTATCTTCAATCTCTTGGTACAGAAGTTTGGGACATTGTAGAGACATGTTATGCTTTTCCTTCAACTACTCCTACAGATGCAGATGAGAAAAACAAGTATGAAACAAATGCAAAAGCAGTCAGTACCCTATTAGGATGTATATCCCAATCGGAATTCATGAAGGTAATGCACTATAAATCCGCAAAATAAATATGGGACAAAATTGTCACAACCTATGAAGGAGATGAACAGGTAAAGCGTGCCAAACTTCAAACTCTCAGGATTCAGTATGAGACTCTCAAGATGTATAATGATGAAAGTGTGGCTAAATATTTCCTTCGGGTAGATGAAGTTGTTAATTGTATGAAAAATTTGGGTGAAGAAATAAAAGAGGCTATTGTGGTTGAAAAGGTTCTAAGATCATTGTCCCCCAAGTTTGAATCTAAAGTATCAGCTATAGAAGAAAAAGAAAATCTACGAATTCTTACTATGTCACAGCTGCATGGAATTCTAACTGCTTATGAAATGAGAAAGGGAGGTCCATAAGATAGAAGAGAAGCTGCTTTCATGGCATCAGGCAAAGGAGAATATTATGAGGCAAGCCACATACCAGAAGAAGAAGAAGAAGAATCAATTTTTGTCAGAAATCTTCAAAAGGGATCTGGAAGGTTCAGAGGTAAGTTACCTTTTAAATGCTTTTCTTGTGGAAGAGTAGGTCATTATGCTGCAAAGTGTCCTTATAAGGATAAGGAAAGGAACCTGCTAGATGGAACAAGAAACAGAGTGCAAGTAAGAAAAGCTACTACACTCATGAAGATAGTGATGTTCTATCAAACAGTGATGAAGATGAACGAGGTAATGAATATAAATTGTTAATGGCATTTGAAGATGATGATTATATGGATGCTATAGATGTTGATTACTTTCATGAAGAAATTACTAAACTTAAGAGATGTATAGAAGAGAAGAATATGATCATTGATACTCTACAATTTCAAATTGATGAAAAGGAAAGACATCTTGAAAAATTAGAAGGTGAAATTGTTGGTCTTAGAAAAGAGATTGAGAAAACAAAAGCTATTAATCTCAAGTTTGTCAAAGGATCTGAAACTCTAGATGAGATTATCAATGTGCAGCGATCTCCTCTAAACAAGACAGGTCTGGGCTATACTGGAGAAACTTCTCAAGCATCCACTTCAAAGAGTTATCTTGAGGTAGCAAAAGGGAGTGAGCAAAAGAACAATGGAGATTATCAGGTAAAGCAGGGAAAAATTGCAAATAAAGGCCATCAACAAGCTGTTTTAGGAATGAACAAAGGTTACAACCAGCCACAAGTAAAGTTTTCTCAATCTGATTCAAGAATGAATAACAATAGAGATTACAATCACGTGGCCGACAGATTCGATAACCGCAGAAGTTTCTTCAATGGACAATGTTTTTCTTGCCATAACTTTGGTCACAAAGCAGCTCAATGTGTTGCATATAAAACAATCATGACTAGAGAATCTCAAAAGCAAAGGAGTATGACTGGGATTTCAAAAAGGACCTACAACAATTTTTCAGCTCTTGAAGATGAAGTCGAATGTTCTATTTGCAATAACTTTGGTCATGGAGATTCTGAATGCAGGAGCAAGTTACAGCAGAAAAAGGAACAATGTTATAATTGCAATAACTCTGTTCATAAAGATTCTGAATGCAGGAGCAGGTTACAGCAGAAAAAGGAACAAGTTTCAAGCACCAAAACATGGAGAATAAAGGAACCTCAAACAGAAAGATGTGGGATAGCGTTTTATGCAGAGGGACAAGAAAATCTATGGTACATTGGCAGTGGATGTTCAAAGCATATGACAGGTGATAAAGAAAAACTTGAGTCATATTCAGCTCTTGAAAAAGGAAAGAAAGTCTCTTTTGGAAATGATACTCCTGCTACCATAAAAGGAAAAGGTATTGCTGAATTAAAAGAAAAGGTCAAGCCTAGAAATGTTTTGTATGTTGATGGATTGAAACATAATCTTCTAAGTGTCAGTCAGATGTGTGATCAAAGAACCGAGGTGATATTCAGATCAAATGGATGTATTGTTCGTGACCTTGATACAGGTAAAACAGTGATCAAAGGCAAAAGAACTCCAAATAATCTGTACATATTTGAAGAAGAACAACAACAATGCTACCTAAGCAAGGATGATGAGCACTGGTTATGGCATCGAAGGTTGGGGCATCTAAGCTTTTCACAAATAAGGAAAGCATGCAAATATCAGGCAATTCGAGATCTTCCAGATATCAAAATTCCTGACAACACCATATGCAAATCATGTCAATTTGGAAAACAAACCAGAACTAACTTTCCAGAGAAAGAAGGATCAGCTAGCATGCCTCTTGAGCTAGTACATACAGATACATGCGGTCCGTTCAGAAAAAGAAAACCTAGAGGAGAAGAATACCTGATATTATTCATTGACGATTTCTCCAGGTTTGTCTGGTTAGGACTTATGAAGCACAAAGATGAAGCATTCGAAAAATTCAA
>APFE030258891.1:25265-42861 GCA_000404065.3 Pinus taeda
AATGGAAAATGAAGAAAACAGAGGCCCCATTAATAAAATGCTTTTGAGGACCATTGGGAAAGCTTTTAGTCAGTTTAAGCTCTTGGCTCAAGCTTTCACTATGGTTATGCATGGGATCAAGAAATGAAAAGAAGGCAAGAAGAAGGAAGGAGCAAGCAAGGAAGAGCAATACCAAGCTATTACAACATGGTTCTCTGCACGTATCACTTCGCATGTGTTATTTCTTTGTTAGATTTGGCATGCATTGTATTTCATGTGGTTATTTTGCTGTTATGCCATGGGTTTTGTCATATGGAATAATGTTTTCAACCTAGCCTTGCCATTTCCGGATAGCCATGGTGTGATGGGGTTCTCATGTTTTGGTTGAGTTGGATTTCTGGATGGATTCGAAGCTGAGTGGGATGTATCTCTGAATGATAGAGCACATGGCCTAGTGGCCCCTAAACCGAACTGTGGATCACAATAAAGCCACTGGCCTAGTGAACCCTGAGCAAGACTATGGGTTGCAGTAAAGTCAAGATTGTGTTGCCTCGGTGGGCCTAGGATTCCTTACCGGTGAATGACAGAATATACAGTAAGGCTAAGAGGTGGGTTTCTCTCCATTGGGCCTAGTAATCCTGGGTTGTGATACGCGGTAAAGCCTGGAGAGTGGGTCTCAGTTTAGGGCCTAGTGATCCAGTGTCGATTCTGGTAAAAGCCTAAGAGACTGGGGTCTCGTTTTAGGGCTTCGTGATTTTGGTTTGGATTGCGGTAAATCCTGAGAAACTAGGAGATAAGAAAATCGCTTATGATGTAGGTGGATAAATCCGATGGCATCAATTCTTGTTTGGCCTAGTGATCAGGTGGAGATCATGGTAAAGCCTATTATGATATGTTTATTGTATTATCCTGGTGATACGGGATGGATCATGGTAAAGGTTGGTTTCTATTAATGAGGGTGAGGTGGTGTAGCCTCGATATGCCATGGTTGGTTCTTTTGGTTTGATTCCCACATTCATGCTTGGAATATGGCATGAGGGTGAATGGTTGAAGAGAGATTTGGCTAAGCATTCTACGGCCAGGTGGAATGTGGAAGTCCCATCTCGGGTTTGGATTTTTCATAATTAATGAAATTTTATCTCTTTGTTTTTCTATGAGAATTAAACTAGATTATATGTGGTTTATATGGCTGTGATTCCATGGCTATTTCTGCCCCTATTATGTTGGTTATGTATGTGTTTTATGACAACAACTATGTATGGTTCTCATCATTTTTTACTTGTATATGAATGAACAATGTGTCTATGGTCTAATGGATGGAATGGTAGTTAATGTGTTGAGGCATCAATGCTTCATGGCGAATCTTAGATAAGTATGAGACCTCTATGCTCATATTTGTTATTTATACATGTAGTTTACATATTCATGATATGTTTGACGAAATGCCTGTCATTGCTAGTAGGGGTCCAATTAAGTTATTAGACAAGTATTTTCTTTACTATTGTCATTTCCATGTTATTTTACTGTTATGAAGAGATGGTTCAATTCTGGGCAACGACTTGGGCTTTGGGCCTGAAAAAGTGGCTCAAATCTTAGGGACACTGGTATAGAACTAACTAAATGAGACCTTGGATGTTGGAAGGAAAGTCTTTGAGAGTGAATTTGGGTTTCTAGACGATGTCATGCCTATAGCATGAGAGCAAATGATGCTTAAGTTGTCCAAAAGTTTAGTGTGACTTAAGGGAAAGTTGTTTGAAGTGTTGGATTGGTTCCTAAGGGTCCTGAGCCTAATGTTGAATGTCTGTATGGTGTGTTTCTATTGGTTCCACTTCCTTAATGTGACTTAGGAGGTTGAATCATATCATAGTGGCCTCTCGTCGCATGTTTACCATGACTGGCTGGTTTTTTGGGTAGATGTGGGAGGAGGGTGTTACCTAGTGGTATCAAAGCATGGTTCACCCATCAAACTAGATGGAAAACATTTATTGGCCATGCATGCATGTTAGTTGCATGTTTGTCCCTTACACTTGCATTCCATATGTTTGTTGCATTTGTATGATGCTAATCAGGGTTGAAGTGATGTCGTCATGTGAAACTTGAGGTTGTCATGAGGAACTTGATTTTGATTTGTGTGGAATGCATCATCATGAGTATATAACTAGTTACATATTGTTATAGGTTGCTTACATGTTATATTTTTCTTTATTACATCCTTGTATGGTAGGTTTCATTATTGTATGTTTGATTACATCTATCGGTCTTGCACGTTGGTTACATGAATTAATTGCTTATGCTTGACTACATGCATTCATGCATATATTTAGTTGATTAGGCATTTCTTATTCATGTTGATGGTTGAATATGACAATGTGTACAATGGAGTAGTGGTTGTTGTCATGCATGAGGTCATCGTTTGTGTAGGTTGATATGGTCACGCATTGATGACTGGACTCTAGCCTGAATGATGTGTATATGGTTTGGTACTCATTTCTTATATGTGTATATGCAGTTATCATGCATGAATGGTATTTGTTATAATTATGCATGAAATGTAGGTCAAACATGACTTGTGAAGGCATAGTATGTAATTTAGGTTATCATGATGATATAAGTATGTTATGATGCTAATATGTTGGATGCGATAGAGAAGGAGATGCAGATAATCATAATGAGGTTGCAACATTGGACTTTGGGGTAAGAGGAGATTGTCATATACGTATTGTATGTTTGGCATCCATGTATGCAAGTCAAGGATTGTTATATGAATTAGGTTATATACATTAGGTTTATGTATGTCTTTTGATGTTATGGTTACATACATGATAGATGATAGTTGATTAGTATAGTCACAAGCACATGTGTCAGATAGTCAAGAATGATAGTAACATGTGCTCATATGCATTGTTATTATTATTTTATGTTAGATAACTTAATGGTTAGGTTATATGTTGTTGATGAGCATGATATATAGAGTGTTATTGTTATATGCTAGTAACTTTGTGATTAGGGTTATAACATTTATATCTTTATGTTATATGTATCATGTGAAATTAGATTGGCCTATGCAGATGGTTAGGGTTATGAAATTCAGGTATGGATTGACTTATCATGTTGCATTGTGTGGCACTAATCTAGACCGATTGTACATATGTGATTGTTATGCATAAATGATAATTGCGTATGAATTATGATATAAACATGTTATCTAGTGACTATTTTGGGTATCGTGATAGTATTTATGTTTGATTTAATATCTTGTGAAGTTATATCATGCTAACTGGATTGATTGTGCAGACAATATTGCTTCCCCTAAGATACATTAAGGTATGAACTTGTTTATGTCATCTACCTTGTGCTTGACTGTTTGATTATGGCATCTATTTGGTATTTGAGTGTTTGGTGTCTAGTTGATTTATTTAACATGCTATGTTTGCAAGTTAGTTGAATGTTTTATGAATTTCATAATATAAGTATGCACTCCAATGATCTTGTTTTAAGATGATTGTACTAGCACATATGTGTTGAGACAGTTGATATGTACTTGAATGTAGCTAATAGTTGTAAAATTATGTCTAATGACTATGAGTTAACTATGGGTTATGACATGATTGTTTGTAAAAGTTGATTTCAAATTGATATATACGATTGTCTTGATATTTGGAACATGTGGTGTGAGAAGTTGCAGGGAACATGCTTGGTATTAGTGTGACAAGGTAATAGTTGATGTGTTTATATAACTAACAGTTGGGTGATATGAAAATACATAGTAAGCCTCGATTGTAGCAAGGTAAAAGGGTAAAGGAAAGGAATTGGGCAATAATTACTTTGGCTATGTTTGGAAACCCTAATTCCAAATGAATGAGTACTTTGCACACATGGAGTCTTCTTAACACTGATTTCTCTAAAATTATGTGGATATGTGCTATATTCATGGACCTGTAATTGACAAGTATATTAGCTAGTCTCTAGTTACAGGTGGATTTGTCAAGGGAATTGGAGTTTCTTGAGAGATGGCATGGACGTGTTCAGCTACAAGGAAACAAGCTTGGCAAAACAAGATAATGTATCAAGTGTATTGTTATATTTATTTATGCACTAACAATTATGTGTTTATGGAAGTATGATGGAGGGGATTGCATGGAAAATAGGTTACCATGAAATCTTGAAGAAGGATCTGGTTGAGCTTTCCTTGGGAACCATGGGGATTGAGTCCTGGTATTTGTTGTTAGCCTTGTGCTTTTGGTTTTTTACGCTTGTTGTGCTTGATGTGTGATATTGAGTGTGTATGGTGCATAGTTATGCCACTTTGTTGCAGTGTTGTGTTATTATTGATTTTCATGGTTTTGCTTCTTGTTTGTTTCTTGGTATTGTATGTTTTAAGTCTTGGGAATTGGTTGGGAAAAGAGGAAATTTATTGGAGCTCAGGGAGAGCTATGTGGTACACAATAGGTAATATAAGACATGGATGAAGCTTTGTGTATGAGTAAGCGCAGCAGAAGGTAGGACTATGACAGTTGATTGGAATGGTTGGTCCACAGTGGTAAATGGACAGTGACAATACAAACATGTGAAAGGTAACAAGAAAAGGTAAAGTAAATTGATCTGAGGTGTTAGATGCCTTGGCTATGTTGGGAATGATTTTCTCAATGTTGTGCATGTTGTGCATGAATAAAGGAAGTTCTCTTAACCTAGACCTTATGTTATCTGGTAATTTTGTTATGATTATGCTATGCTAATGTTTATATATGTATAAATGTATGTATGTATGTCGTTGTCTCACATAATGATGATAATTTTATGCTAATGATTATATATGTATGTATGTATGTAGCTATGTCATTATCTGAGAGGGTCATCAAAATTTTTTCTTGTGGAGGAATGATTTCTTACGCAGGCGAATGACATAAAGAGGTTCCTAGTCTGACGAGGAATCAATTGAGAAGAGCAGTCATGAAAAATATACAAGGTCAATATCATATGGTTATGAGTTTATATTATGTGATTATATTATGTCTATGTTATGGACAGGTTATACCGAGGGATACAACAGTGAAATGAAAGCAGTGAGCTCTATGACATGATGGGACAAGCATTGAGAAGACACTATAAGCAAGGTTGCTTGGTAAAGACAATGTGGTTTTGGATGTGTGGTACTATTGTTGTGCACATGTTGCATATGTGATGTTATGTGCATATAGTGTTGTGTGGATATTACATATACAGTGTTGTGTATAAATGATTCTATGTACATGTTGGATATGCAGTGCTATCTATAGGTGGTGTTATGTTCATGTTGTACATGTGGAACTATGTACATATGGTGTTGTGTGCGTGAGGTGTTGTGTACATGTTGTACAAGTGGAATTTTGTGCAGGTGGTGATGTGTACACGTATGTGGCACTATGTACATATCGTGTCGCATACGTGTCGTGCGTGTGGTAATGTTTACATGAGGTATTGTGTACACGTTGTACAATGGTGCAGTGTACATGAGATGTTATGTACACATTATGTAGGTGGTGTCGTGTACATGTGATGTTGAGCACACACTGTGAAGATGGGGCCTTGTACATATGGCACTGATGTACATGTGATATCATTTGCATCTCATACATGCTGTGTTGAAGGCACGTGGTACTAGGTGCATGTATTGCATGGTGTTGTATGTTATGTGTGGTTGTATGTGTATGAAGCACATTATGTGTATGTGTACATGGTTGAGGAGTTCGCACTGTGTATGTGGCAACCGATCCAGAGTGCGTATGGAAAAAAGACAAAGGTATAAGATAAGGATTGATGAAATAATAAGTATCAACATTTTATTTCAATTTTATTATGCATGTGATTTAGGATTATGGGCTATGATGATTACATGTGATCTATGATTCTAGTTTATGATGATTACATGTGACTTATGATTTTGATCTATGATGGTTGTGTTTGAGCTAACTTGATGTGATATTTTTATACCTGTTGATTTGATCAAAGATGCTATTTTGACTTGTTGTGACAGAAAGTAAAAATTATTGCAAGTGTACCTTATTGATGAGCTATCAATGAGGTATGATATGAATTTATTTCCATTTATTTTGAATCTAATAGAAATTATGTGCTTCAAACAAGAGTGCATGAAAATTCCTGGTTGGGTGGTTGAAATTGACTGCAAGTATTAGCAACAATAGCAAAAATAAGTGGAAGATTCAATAGTATGTCAGTAAAGCACTTCAGGAGCAAGGTCATTGTGGTGCACTAGTACCCAATAGTGTCCATTGATTTCCATGTGCATGCTATGACAGGTATGATGACTGTGGAAGGTATATGCCTTGGTTGTTTGATCTTCTGATGCGAGGAATCCTTGCGAAGGAATGGATTGCCAGGATAGGGGATGTTGAGGAACATGGAAGGTGAGTGACTTCACGGAAGGGGGTGACCAGATTTCCCAAGGGACTATGTAGAAAAGAAGGGAAGATCATGGATATATTGGTTTTGTTCATTAGCATTGCTAGATTGAATCAAATACACATTGGGAGTGCGCCATGGAAAAATGAGTAGTTAATTGTTCATTGAGGGGACAAATGGCACAAGATTATAACGTTGGACTTTGGATGCAACTTTAACTGTGATAGTGGATTCTGGACTTCCTGGGAAGGAGGTGAATCCTGGTATTATTTTGAGGTAGGAGGTGTGATCCTCTGAATTCCCTGGCTGATTGATATGGGCATTGTATCCTTTTACTTGCTAGTTTAGTGAATGTGTATATATGTATATGTGATTATTGTAAATATCGTAATGAGTTGTGCTATAAATCTCTAGTATGCGGTATGGTTGTTATTTGGTTAGGTTGTCATGATGTACTTCTTTTGAGCAGGTCTTTCTTTGTAAATACTGCAACGAGCTAAGTTGTAAAGCTCCATGGGCAGTATGTTTGCTTTTCAATAGCTTTTTCGAGGTCTTGGTGTGGTTTAAAATAGAGGACAATGTTCCCACAAGGGGGAGGGTTTTGTAACAGCCCTATTGAAATTCATGTTATATATATATATGTATTATATTATATGTATATATATATATATATATATATATATTTATATATATTATATAATATTTTATATTATATATATTATATATAGTATATATATATAATATATATATATATATTATATATATAATATATATATCTAAGGCCACGGTGATGGGACACATATTCCAAGTTGAATGGCGAGGCAAGACATCCCAGGGGGTGTTCATTTGGTTGTTTATGGCTAAGGAAATTGGTAAAGGAAATGGATAAGACTTTGGAAAGGCAAAATGGCATTTTGGTACATTTATTTATAAAAATAATGGAAATTGGGAGAAAAGGAAGGTGAAAGGTCACAGGTTGCATGTGAGGAGGATATTGAAGGAAAATAATGGAAAATGAAGAAAATAGAGGCCTCATTGATAAAAAGGCTTTTGAAAATCAATGGGAAAGATCTTAGTCAGTGTAAGCTCTTGGCTCAAGCGTTTTCTATGATTATGCATGGGATCAAGAAAGGGAAAGAAGGAAAAAAGAAGGAAGGATAAAGAAAGGAAGTGCAAGATCAAACATCTACAACATGGTTCTTTGTAGGTATCACTTTGTATGTGTGATTTCCTTACTAGATTTGGCATGCATGGTATTTCATGTGATTCTTTTGTTGGTATGGCATGGGATTTTCCAGATGTACTAATGTTTTCAGCTTAGCCTTGCCATTTTTGGATAACCATGGTGTGATGGGGTTCTCATGTTTTGGTTAAGCTGGATGGACTTAATGGTAAGTGGGGTGGATCTTCGAATGATAGAACACATGGACTAGTGGTCCCTGAACCAAACTGTGGATCACGGTGAAGCCACTAGCCTATTGAACCCTGAGCTAGACTATGGGTTGTGGTAAGGCAATATTATGTTGCTTTGGTGGGCCTGAGAATCCTTCTCAGTGAATGGCAGGATATATGGTAAATCCAAGAGGTGGTTCTCTCTCTGTTGGGCCTAGTAATCCCAGATTGGGATGTGTGGTAAAGCTTGGAAAGTGGATCTCAGTTTAGGGCGTAGTGATCCTGTGTGGATTACAGTAAAGCTTAAGAAACAGGGGTGTTGGTTTAGAGCCTAGTGATTCGGGTTTGGATTGAGGTAAAGCTTGAGAGACTAGATGACGAGAAAATTCCTCACGATGTAGGTGGATAAATATGGTGGCATCGATGCTTGTTTGGTCTAGTGATCAAGTGCGGATCATGGTAAAGCATGTTATGATATGTCTATTGTGTTGGCCTAGTGATCTGGAATGGATCACGATAAAGCCTAGTTTATTTTGATGAGGGTGAGGTGGTTTAGCCTTGGTATGCCCTGGTTGGTTCTTTTGGTTTGACTCCCACATTCATGCTTGGAATATGGCATGACGGTGAATGGATGAAGAGATATTTGGCTCAGCCATTCTATAGTTAGGTGGAACGTGAAAGTCCCATCCTAGGTTTGGATTTTTCGTAATTAATGAAAGGTTATTTCTCCTTGTATTTCTATGAGTATTATACTGGATTATATGTAGTTTATATGGCTATGATTTCATGGTTATTTGTGTCCCTATTATGCTGGTTATGTATGTGCTTTATGACATCAACTATGTATGGGTCTCATCATATTTTTACTTGTATATGAATGAACAATGTATCTGTGGTCTAATGTATGGGGTGGAAGTTAATATATTGAGACATCAATTCTTCATGGCGAATTAACGAAATGCTTTCCATGGCTAGTAGGGGTCTAGTCAAGGTCTTAAACAAGTATTTTCTTTATGATTGTCATTTCCATGTTATTTTACTGTTCTAAAGAGATGGTTCAATTCTAGGTAGTGACTTGGGCTTTGGGCTTGAAAAAGTGGCTCAAATCCTAGGGATGTTGGCATAACACTGACTAAATGAATCCCAGGATGCTGGAAGGCAAGCCTATGAGAGCGACTCTAGATTTGTTGATGTTGTCATGCCTATAACATGAGAGCAAGTGAGGCTTAAGTTTTCCAAAATTTTAGTGGGACCCAAGGTCAAGTTGTTTGAAGTGTTGGATTGGTTACTAAGGGTCTTGAAGCTAATGCTGAATGTTTATATGGTCTATTTCTGTCGGTTCCACTTCCTTAAGGTGACTTAGGAGGTCGAATCATATCATAGTGGCCTCTCGAAGAGTGTTTACCTAGGCTAACTAGTTGCTTCAGTAGATGTGGGAGGAGGGTGTTATAGTTACAATACATTTACAACATGACATATTTGTATGCTAAGGGAGGCATACCCATACTCAACTCTTAAGCTAGCATAACATGTACAATGATGAAATGACACGTCCACAAATGAAACTAGTGGACCCATGATCAGATGAATATCAATATGATCATGACCACTATACATTGTGATCTATGCATAATCCTAAAATCATAGCCTGGATGGATGAAACTAGATCTGGGGTCTTCTATCTCATTGACATGACCAATAAAAGTATGAGTCTAACCATGTGAATCGATGAGCTAGAGTGGAACATGGTAGACAACATCTGATTACCGTCCAATGATGTAATCCATTAATGGGCGTCAAAGAAACCACCAATGATGTTTATGGATATTAAGGTAGCATAGTACAATCTGTATGGTGTGAATAAATGGGTTGATGTCAAACACCACACAAAATATTTCAGTCCAAGGTCATAGATGTAAACTTGTCACCAAGAGCGAAGAAATTTTCCATTGATGTATGTAAGCACTAAGGTACCAAGGGGTGTTTCTACGTCAACTTCCTGGATGATGTGATGATGTTGACATGAAGCGACTTGTATGAGAAGGGCCTTGATGTACCCCCCATCAATGACATAAACATGTATGATGATTGAGACAGAATGAGAAGAATGATTCTGATATGAAACTGGATCAAGAAAGTCAAACATGAAATGAAGGCTTAAGAGCATTGTAGCAGAGATCAACTAAATGAATTCTTTTGCACACACCGACAACACTGAATGGAGTTTGTAGCATTGACCCAAAACTGAGATGGAGGCTCTGAAAATGGTATGATAACCAAAAAACAAGTAGATTACCCAACCCAATAGCCACAAAGATGAAATGGAAGAGTGTCATGTATAAGAGTGACTCACTACCATTAGCAAAATGGAATCCCTTGTTTTCCCAATTTCCCCAACCATACTAGTTAGTACCTATTTATTTTTTAAAAATCTTGAGGAGGATAACATATGATTGATTTGTAAGTCCATCCTTTAGATGAATCCCTCCAAGTATATTTAACGAACCTTGAGGAGTGGTTCAGCCTCATCATGTTTGACAAGTCCATCACTATTTGATGTTTTAACGAGTCCAGTGAAGGTAAAACTCGACATATTTTTCATGTTTAGAGAGTTTGAAAAAACAAGTGCTCGACAATATTTTCATATTTTGGGAGTCTGAAGAGAGTTGAAAGAGGACTCTAGGGGGGTTCCTTTTTCGTGGGTCTAAAGAGTCTGAAAAAGAGATAAAAGTATACTCTATGGTCAAAGTAACTTGTTCAAACATAATGAAAACCTGCTAACAACTGTTGACTTGCTCAAAACACCACAAGAAGGATTAAACATACCTATTTCATAGTAAAAATGAAGCACATCTAGGTAAAAACATTAACAATGAATAAAATAATGAGAAAATGACCATAAATATTCAAAATCAGTTGTTATTTTTACCATTTCACATTTTACCTTCAACAGTGAGTATTTGGAGCCCTTTTTCCCTCGATCTTCTGCAACTAATTGCAGTGAATCCAGGGAACCATTTCAAGTGTCGTTGCTTCCAAGTAGGAACTTAAACCTTTCTTTATCTTTCCACAGTCCATTTTTTTAATTTCATGCAAAATTTTTAGGGTTTTGATATCCTAGGGGTTCATAAAAAATGCCCTGAGACCAACACACCTCCACCATGTCGAAAACTACATTTCCCTAGGTAGGGAAACACTGCAGGTAGAGGTACAATGCTATGGTAGACATTGTCGGGGTGTGTTGGGCACATTTTCCTAAGTTGTTTCTCAGTTTTGCCTCAAATTTTGTCAAGTTTCTTGCATGGGAAAGATCCTAATGGATTCCTTGTTGATGTTTCAGGCACCAATTAGTACAAAATGGCATTCATATGGTGAGAAAGAGAACATGAAGAACAAAATTTGATAAAAAAATGTAGCAAATGAATTGGCTACCATCCAAGCACTCTAAAACTGTGGGTTATTGAAATTCTTCTAGGTTTTAGATATGAGTCAATAGATGGACTTGCTGAAGTACCTTGTTTGTTCATGGGATATACAGGCACATGTGTTCAGGTTTGGGAAGAATCTTCTTGAGATATAGGTAGATGGTATTTACTTTTTGACTGGATTGTCAAAGCGAGGTTCCCCCATCTCTCTTCTAGGTGGAAGACCTGGTGGTGATATGATAAAATACTATATCGATACCTATTGTAGACCTCAAACCCTTCATACTAGAGATGGGAAGATCAACATAAAGGGTATATCCCAATTACCTCTGAGAATGGTCTTATTCATTATTTCAGGATTGGAAGGTAGCTCAACAATACATGTAGTGAGTAGATATTACATGTAGTATGGGATATAATTTCTAAAGTTGACAATATTAAACTAGAGTGAGGGTTTCTTGGTCAATTTGAAGGAACATCTTACTGAAGAAAAGGAGAGGAAGTTGAAAAGCTTCCGTTATGGAATGATCTTAGTCTTTTTTTCTCTAGAGTGGTTTCCACTATTGCAGCCTTAGTAGATTTTATTTCAACCCATTGATCGAAGGACCCCATGGATGAGGAGGTGGATAGACCATATGAGCTAACATATAGGCCCATCAAAGATCAAATTTTCACCAGCCTTCTTTGGAAGGATCCCGTGGATGAGGAGGTGGATAGACCATATGAGCTGACATACAGGCCCATCAAAGATCAACTTTTCACCAGTCTTCTTTGGGTGGCTACGCAAGTAGTTCATCATTATTGATTATTATCCTTACGCAGGGATGGATTTTTGTGATGATCCTGAGCTCGAGTTGCTTGAGGGTAAGAAATGGGATGATTCAGGTAAGATACTTCGACCATTAAGTTTTTGAAAGTTTTACTATTTTTATTTTATTTTTTTATGTTTTTGATATTCTTGAGACTAAACTATTTGATGTTTTCATGCATACATTGGACCTGTTTGACTAGTGGGTGGTACATATCTTCATTGCACAGAGAGATAACCATAGATTGAGGCAATGGGACCAATACAAGATGATGCAGTAGGACGGGATGCGCTACGAGGTCCAGATGTAGTAGAGATCCTATCAAAAGTGGAGCGCCACATGGAAGGACTAACACATGGAATTGATGAGACCATAGTCGATCGACTTCCATTGCAACTTAAGTGACATGCAATCGAAGTGCCTAATCGTATTGGTCAATTACTGTGCAAGATAGCTCATGCCATGTCATTTTATCATGAGCACCACTGGTTTGTCTACTTAAATGTTTTGCATGTAGATTTACATAGACGATGTAGCCATATGTGTCTCAGGGCACACATTTTGTAAAACCAAACTTAATATATATATATATATATATATATATATATATATATATATATAATAATATATATATATTATATATATATATATATTTATATATATATATATATATATATATAATAATATATATATATATATATATATATAGTGTTTCCTAGTTCCTGTGTATACTTTCAATATGATGTGATGTGAATTGAAAGTTATTTACATTCTTTGCAAATGTTGATCTAGAACAAAATTAGCTAGGGCTTCTGATAATGTCTTCATATTTCTAGAAATATGTTCATATCGTATGAAATCAAAACTTCTTTCTAGAATACACATTCTCAAAACCATGCGAAGGATGGCGATATTTCTCACTGAATAGAGTTTTTTAGTACTACGAATTACGAGTCAAACCTGATGACTATACAACAGATACCATGTGAAATAGCATCAAAACGTATCTCAACCACTACACTATACTCAACAATGTTGTTATTCGAGCGACCAATGTAAATCCCTTGCATACTCACTAGCTCACTATTTGGAGAAAAGATAGACCATGCTGTGGAGGATAGGTTCTAAGTACTACAACTAGCACCATCGACATAACCAATATACGGTTCGAGAGAGGTTGACATCTACAATCCAAAAGTAAAAAAATCAACAAAAACCATGGGAAACTTTGAAAAAACACACTGCAAACACACTCAACACACTTATAGATAGTATGTACATAGTGTACAATGCATGGGATCAAGCATAACACTTTTTGAGGTACAACCCATTTCTAGGCTACATCAATGGAATTCCATCGAGATCCACTAACTCATAAGCCCCTTTTGCAAGGACTCACTTGAAAGGGTCCAACCACATATACTGGAACTTTCCTCGACCTAATGTGTCAGCCTATTGGTCATATAAGAGAACAAGATCTCCTTTCGAGAAGATTTTAGGCTTCTCACTTTTGTCATATTGCGCTTTAATGCATCTTTTATGGGCTTCATTGGTTAATGTGAAATCACACTGGGTTTCATCCAAATGAGTTAGATGTGAAAGAATCTCCTCCTCTACAGGAGTAGTGGGAAGAAGTTCGATAACTAGTTTTAGTGATGAAATTTCGCATTTGATGGGGAGGATCACTTCAAGACCATACACCAACTGGAAGGCTGTGAATCCAGTAGCAGTCCTAATTGAGATTCGATATGCCCACAAGGTAGCAAAGAGAATCAAGTGCTAATCCAATTTGTGGACCGCTATCATGCTTTGAAGAATATTCTTAAGAACTTCGTTAATCACCTCAACTTGTCCATTAGCCTGAGGATAATAAGGAGTTCAATTTTCATGTGAAAGTCCCCATTTGGAAGCTAATTTAGTCAACATATGATTTTGAAAGTGCTTCCCGTGATCTATTATTATTGCTTGCAGAACACCAAACTTAGCAATCACGTAGTTGAAGGAAAAGCACACAGTTGTTCCGCCGGTATTATTGAATGTAGGCTTCGCTTCAGCCCACTTAGTAAAGTAGTCAACAATGACAATAATGTAGTCATTCCCCCCTGGCTAAGTGTGGGTTACATGTCATAAAATTGATGCCCCATTTCGCAAAAGGACCAACAATGATGGAAATATTCAAAGGAGTGGGCGGAGCTTGGAATTTTCAATCATAGATATGGCATGCATGAAATTTTTGTACTGCAAGGACAGAGTCATGGAAAATGGTGGGCCGGAAGTAACCGACGTGTAAGATTTGTTGTGTGGTAGCGTAACCAAATAAATTTCATTGCATTCCCCTAAGTGGCACTCATTCAAGACTTTTGTGACCTCCTCAATAGCGAGGAACCTCCATAAGACCATATCAATACCACAACAGTAAAGGGTGTTGTGAAAGGATATGTCGTTGCTCTGAGTGAGAGGTGTTATGATGAAAAGTATTGGTCAGGAGATAAATGACAAAATATCCATACCATGGGTCAGATGATGAGATCAGGAACAATGACTCGTCTCAGATGGAATCTTCGGATGTAGATGCCACATCAAGGGAAGGGAGACCGCACATTAGCTCGAAAAAACTAAGGATTCCTTCAAGTTCAATTTGATGAATTCTAGGTTGAACTCTTGGAGAATAACAATCCACTTAGATTATTTCCCCCCGAACAATTGATGTTACAAAATGTATTTTAAAGGGTTGAAATTTGAAACGACCATAGTTTTTCCAAGTAAGATGTAGTATCGAAATATTTGGACGACTTCAACAGCCACCAAAGATAACTTTTATACATGTTTAACACCCTGTCCTCCCTTGTCCACTATTGGCTTAAGGGGGTCTAGACCAATGTTTAGAGTTAGCTATGTCAACCAACAAAACCATAAAATTCTGGCCCTTTCGGCAACAACCAGTGTAGCGCACACTGCAGTCTCACCCGAAGTAGTATTAGGGGATGACAAAACCAATTTTCTGCATCTAGAGATCTGTGTCATGGGTTTATGTTACTTCTAGGATTTATCTCGACCTTCGCAAATCCTATGCCTTCGTTATAGCTCCAAATATCACTCTTCATGTTTTTGATGCTGCACTTATGGCCTAGGGCAACCCCGTCTTCCAGACCTGGTCTAAATACTTAAAAAATAGTGTTTTACTCCCTATACACGACATTTCCCTAAGCTAAACGCATGTGTACGTGGGTCTGTATATACCCAACCTGCGTATATGTCTTAAAACACTTAAAAAAATTAAATATCCTTAATTTTTGGTGGAGATCACGAGTTTTACCTGTCGATTACCTATTAGTGCCCGTGGCCCAACCGTTCCCAATGAATTCCCAGCTAAAAACTACTTTGGAAGAAGTATAAAAAGGCTTCAATGAGAAGGAATAAGTTAGGAGAGAATAGAGAGAAAAATCACTCTGCTGAGATTATCTTTGATCTGGTCTGAAGATCCTTGTGCTTCCAGCACTTCCCCCATTACAGGAAACCCTTGTTTACTTGAGTTAGGAAGTTTTTTCATTAGTTGAGATAACCTTGTGTGAGTTATGGAAGGAGCCTTTTGAAGACTTGGGATTGGACGAATTCGTTGGACAGTTCCGCTTGGAGCCTGCGAGAGGAAGTTTTAGGTGATATCATTCCTTGTTTTACTTTAGCTATCTGCAATAAAGAGACACTTGTCTGGTTCCTGAGATTAACCTTATTCATGCTTATGATGTTAATGTTATGATTTTCATATGAATAATTGTTTCAATTATATAATTAACTACCTTTGAATATGCTATGAAGTTGATTTCTTTATGATGCTTGGTCCATATACTGCTATGATTCTTTGCGTTGGTTATTTTGCAGGTTGAAGGATCGAAAGGAACTCCAAGGGGGTTTGGACCCTGGCTGGATCTACTCAAACGAAGGACCCCCAGGTACACTTATATTCGCGTAGTTTGCTTATATTAGTATCATGGCTATGTGGAATGCTTGTTTTTTATTATAGATAATCCCCGCTCTACTAGGGTATTGACCCAAGACCCTAGGGGGACTTTGTCCCTCAACAAAATTAGCAACTCTGCTGGGGACAACAGTATTGTTGTTCCTAGTTTTACTTAATTTATGCCAATTAGGGCTCAGCCTTTGATTTTCTTGTTGTAACTAAGTTGTTTGTTCTTATAGGAACTTAGACTTTAAGTCTTAACAGTTTCTTCAGGCCCATTTTTTTTCTTTTTCTTGTGAACTATTATATACGCAGTTTGTTCAGGATACAAAGGCATACATACGCAAGTTTCCCCATATGATCCCGCGTATAAGCAGGTTTCTTTGGGCTGAATCGTGTATACACGCAGCCGTGCATTGTCACAATCACGTATACCCTAGTTTTCCAAGATTTTTGCAAATATTTCTTGTTAAGTAAATTTGTTTGCTGGTCTGAGTACTTCCTGAGCAGTCAAGTTTGGTTTTCAATCTTTGTTTTTACAGCAAGTTTCCGGTTTCAAATTCTCTCCGTTTGTGGAAAGTTTTGGTCTTGTTTTGCTTTGTTGCAAGTGTCATCGTCTATGTTTGAGCACACGAGATTTCTCTCTGAGAATCTTGGTTGTTCTGGTCTTCCAAGGCAAAAATATTGTTTTCAATCTTTGTGACAAACTTTATCTTTTTCATCTTCTTGCTGTGTCAAAACTACACCTTGTGGCCATTTACTTTTCTTGCTCTTTGAAAATTGTTGAGTGACGATTTTGAGAGTTGTCTTTCTTGATCTTTTGATCATTGTCACCAAGCTCTTTTTGTTTCTTTTTGGTTGTTGAGAGCATCTTGAAACACCTATTTTGTTGAGTTTTCGCCCATTTTGAGTTGATAACTTGCAAAGTGTTTTGGTTGCTTATTCTTCGTCCTCAAAGTTTTCAATAGTATTTGGAGCACTTTTGAAAAGTCATTTTTGTTTTTCTTTTGAAGGAAACTTCTTGAAAACTTGGTTTTTGCTTTCTTTGGCCTTGTTTTGATTTATTTTCTTTCTTGCGAGTGAAAGTGCATTTTTGTTTGTCTTGTGATTTTCTTTTAGTGTTTAGATGAAAATGAGCATTAGCAACTTATATTCTATCTAAACATCTTAAGTGGCTAATTAGAATTGATAAGTAAATTACTTTCATTCTTTGATTTAGAGTACTCTTAAGTTTTGCATTAGCATATACTCATTGCATTAGGATAAAATTGTGCATTTTTTAAGGCATCCATAGTTTTGTTAATTGTTGTGAATGTGAAGCTTGAGTAAAAGAAAAGAAAAGAAAATTTATTGCTTTCTTAGAAGTTCCTTAGAACCTAGTAGAAATTTCTTTCATCGAAGAACAAAATGAGTGCATTTGCATATAGTTTGGTTTTTATTAATTTCTTTTGCGTTGGAAAACACCACAAGTTTCATTTCCACTTTCCCTTGACTTAAGAACAACCCATTTAAAAGCAAGTGCTAATTAAAATATACTATAACTTTTTTATATTGTGAATTTAGACACACCAACAAGTTTTAGGATATTTTAGGGCTTTGGATTAGGTGTGTGGAGAGAAAAATCTCCAAGGCCA